>CAUYPK010171343.1:0-39494 GCA_963574355.1 Loris lydekkerianus
CAGAAATAAGAACAAATCAAGAGGTATCACATTACCAGACTTCAGGCTATACTATGAATCTATAATGATCAAAACAGCATGGTACTGGCACAAAAACAGAGCAGTGGATTTATGGAACAGAATAGAGAACCAAGAGATGAACCTAGCTACTTATCGTAATTTGATCTCCAACAAGCCTATCAAAAATATTCAGTGGGGGAAAGACTCCCTATTTAACAAATGGTGCTGGGCAAACTGGCTGGTGACCTGTAGAAGACTGAAACTGGACTCCCACCTTTCACCATTAACAAAAATTGATACTCACTGAATAAAAGATTTAAACTTAAGACATGAAACTATAAAAATACTAGAAGAGAGTGCAGGGAAAACACTTGAAAAAATTGGCCTGGGAGAATATCTTATGAGGAGGACCCCCGGGGCAACTGAAGCAACACCAAAAATCCATTACTGGGATCTGATCAAACTAAAAAGCTTTTGCACTGCCAAGAGCACTGTAAGTAAAAGACAAACTTCAGAATGGGAGAAGATTTTTGCAGGTTATGCTTCTGACAAAGGTCTGATAACTACAATCTACAGAGAACTCAAACTAATCAATAAGAAAAGAACAAAGAACCCCATTTCTATGTGGGGAAGGGACTTGAACAGAAACTTTTCTGATGAAGACAGGCACATAGCCTACAAACACATGAAAAAATGCTCATTATCCTTAATCATCAGAGAAATGTAAATCAAAACCACGTTGAGATATCATCTAACTCCCGTAAGATTAGCCCACATTACAAAATCCCAAAAGTATAGATGTTGGCGTGGATGTGGAGAGAAGGGAACACTTCTACACGGCTGGTGGGAATGCAAGCTAATATGACCTTTTTGGAAAGAAGTTTGGAGAACACTCAAGGAACTGAAAGTAGACCTACCATTCGATCCTGCAATTCCTCTACTAGGTATATACTCAGATGATCAAAAAATTATTTTACAGCAAAGATATTTGTACCAGAATGTTTATTGCAGTCCAATTCATAATAGCCAAGATATGGAAACAGCCCAAGTGCCCACTGACCCATGAATGAATTAACAAATTGTGGTATATGTACACCATGGAATACTATGCAGCCATAAAAAAGCACTGCTTATCTGGATGGAGCTGGAACATATTCTTATAAATAAAGTATCTCAAGAATGGGAAAAAAAGTATCCAATGTACTCAATACTACTATGAAATCAATATATATTCACTTACATGCTCATATGAATGGCAAAACATAACTATAGTCCAGAAAGTAGAAGTGAAGAGGGGAGGGAAGGGGGCATATGGGAGGACAGAGGGTATCTGGGGGGACCTCATATAATGTTTATGATGCAATGGTACATTTCAAAACTATTAAGTAATGAGTATAATTGTGATGGATGTGTTACTTAGTTCAATGTAAGCATTTCACATTGTATATCAAAGCAGAACCCTGAACCCCATACGTGCATCAATGTACAAAGTTATGATTTAATAAATAATAATAATAAAAGAATAAAATAAGACCCAACTACCTGCTGCCCACAAGAGACTCACTTCACCTGTAAGGACCACATAAATTAAGAGTGAGGGGATAGAAAAGGATATTACATGCAAATGGAAACCAAGAAAAGGCAGGAGTGGCTGTATTTATATCAGGTAAAATAGACTTGAAGTCAAAACTATAAAGAGAGATAAAGAAAGTCATTCTCATAGACATAGAGAGTAAAACTGTGGTGAGAAGAAGTTTTATTATGGGATGGTTGGGGGGAACAAGGTTGCAGAGATATTGGTCAAAGGATACATAATTACAGTTAGATAAGAGAAATAAGTTCAAGAGATCTTTGTGTTCTGTAGTGAAATGCTTGGAGAGTATAGTTAATGGCAATATACTGTATTTGAAAAATTCTAAGAGAGTGGATATTAACAGTTCTCACCACAGAAATGATAACTATGCAAGGTGATGCATTTATTAATTAGATAGATTTAGCCATTTTATAATGTATACATACAGTTATGTGTTGCATAGCAGTCAACAATAGACAGCATATGTGATGGTGGTCCCTTAAGATTGTAATATCATGTTTTTACTGTATGTTTTCTGTTGAGTTGTATAAATACTATTGTGTTACAATTGCCTGCAGTACAGTAATGTGCTATACAGGTTTATAGCCTAGAAGCAATAGGCTAGCCCATATAACCTAGGTGTGTAGTAGGCTATTTCATCTAGGTTTGTGGAAGTACATTCTAGAACGTTTGCAAAATGACAAAATCACCTAATGAAACATTTCTTAGACTATATCCCCACGACACATGACTATAGTTCAAAACCTAGTGTTGCACACAACAAACACATACAATTTTAAATGTCATTTTAAAAATATATTTTTTAAAAAATGAACTACACACATATATGCTGTAAGAAACTATAAAGAGCATACAATGTGTTTCCACATTTCCAAATCCAAAGAACTGGCAATAATTCTTAATTAGTGTGGCTAAGAGGTATCTACTATGAGCTAGTCTGGAGTATTCTCCTTACACTCTCTGTGATGCTTCTGTCTGCCCATGATACTTACTTTCTCCTCCATCTGCATTAATATGTCCACTCCTTGCTTCAAAGTTTGTTTCAGAAGTTCTTCGTTTTTACATAGGCATGTTTGCAAATCACATACAGTTGTGCAGGTTGTATACTCAGCAGAAGAAGGGGAAGGAGAGATTAAAATGAAATCTGCATTCTGCTTGTCCTGCTAGGAGAGAAGTGTCTTTCTGTAATCTGTCCAGAGGCAGTGACATTTTGCAATTCATATATGAACTTGCAGTGGCCTTCTTGTCAAAATACCACTGGAAGAACTTAGTCTTTATCAGTTTATTTCTACAACAGACTGTACCCTTCCCAAACCCTGGGTATAAAGACTGGTTCCATGAGGCTGGCTTTACTTCTCCCTAGTCTCAGTGATTCTGGTCCAGGGACCCCGGTTTGTGCTCTCTTCTCTTAGACACTATTCACCATCCTAGAAAGGAAAACATTTTTGAAGCCTTTTGGTGAAAAGCTCACTGCTTGATAGGAATCTACATTGAGAACTAGTCTCTCTCCAGGATAACACTTCCTGTGTTTCACAACTCACTTACCCCATTGGTGGTAACTGGGGTTTATTACAGTTAAATTGTGGAATGCTCAATATTCCATGGGCCACACATGCATTGCAGCTAAAATTTAGCATCTGGTGAGGAAAGCCACTTGGTCTACACATTTTGTCACTATTTCTTTTTCCTTATTACCTTTTGTCTGAAATGCATCTTACAATGTTTGTGTGAGGAGTGAAACATCACTATAATATCCTGACTGAATACCAAAGAGGAATGAAACCACTCATCATATTTTTTCAAAATTTCTCTATGACCTTAATGAAATTTTAAACTTAAAAGAGCTTCATACCATTTAAGGACATAGGATATTCTATAAAGAAGGTTTTACAGAAGCCACAGACTCCATTATTAAAATGAAGTGTATTGTTATTAGAATAACCACTTTTAAATGCACCAAAATGTAAAAATATTACTTCAAACTTAAGTCCAAAACTTAACGTGAGAGGAGACCAGTGTCAAAAGGATTAATAATGAGAAATGACAGAGCTGTTTTATATCTCTCATGCTTTGTGTTTTCCCCCTTCTTCTCGAAAGCAAAGATACTATAACAAATAAAAGTTTAATAAGTAAAAAATACATGTTAAATGAAAAACCATGATTAACTTATTAAGAACCATTAAGTATATAATTACAAGGATTCTATTACATTAAGATACCAATTTTTTTTAAAGCCAGAAATAATACCTACTGAAACTTTAATTATTTAAATGAGAAGAGAAAGAGGCATGTTATCTTCCCTGACAAAGATTAAAATCAATTTAATTGCTTCTCTGCTGCCTTGACATGATTCTTGCTGTGAGTCAAGCAACCAAAAAGGGAAATTAATACTGCAGCTGTTAATCAAGTGATATCCGTGCACTCCGTTTGATTACATCAGGGAGAAAACCGTTGCTACTTGAATGGTTTGTGTGTCTAACCCCCTTTTATGTTGTAGTTGGGTTAACTGTAAGATGCTGGACCCAGTTGTTAGAGCCTGGGACAGCGCGAGGTGAAGCACAGCCTCAGGAAATTATAGGTTGCTGTGTTTGAGCCTGGGTAAAGGCAGTTCTATCAAGATGGAGCTTTGTTCCAAATTAAATTCACCCTTTTGGTGCCTGATTCTACTGTCTATAGCATGAAGTACAAAGAAACACAAGAATGTTGGTGGAACTAGAGAACAAGAAAAGATTTATGAATATGGCTAAGATTGATGCTTTTTGCCTGAACATCACAATATATTTTTCAAGGTAGTCAGTAGCAGTTTCTAGAGGTCAAATACCAGCTCTCACAGAATTAGAACATGCATTTGAAAGGCCAGGTACAGTAGCAAGTGTTGCACACCTTGACCCCCATCCCCCATATCTGCCGATTTAAAAACAAGGTCTCTGTTAAACACACACTTAGGGAACACCCAGTGGTGTCCACCCTTGACAAACTAATGTATCTGATTGTAAGAAAATGGTATTGTGAAATATTTATGAGTCTGGAAATACAAACCGGTATCCTGCCTCATCATCTCTCATCAGCCCTTGTTAAGTTTACAGATGATGAGAGGGCCTGGAAAAACTGAGGTTGTCAAAACTAATAGATCTCAGGCACTTTGCACCCATAGAGTTCAGTTTCATCAAGGACCCTTTTTTCAGGAACTTTTAACTCTCCCCCTCCCTGTTCACCTTGTTTTGGCAGAGACAGAGGTGGATATTAACAATTCCCAAGCATACATACTCAGGAAGAGAAAATTCTTCTGAGTCCTTATTCTTTTCCTACATAGGAGAAAACCAGGATGTAGGGATTGAGAAATTTTGTTCATACAGAGAAAAGTTTTGTATTTGGGTTTTTTAGCATCCTTAGCAGTATTGAGAAAAGATCCTAAGGAAAAATGTCCATCCAAACTAGTTGGAGGAAAAGCTTATCCATAGCAAAAGACGCAGAAAGGTGAAAAAGACAAAACGCTCTGCCTCCTGACAATTTTTTTTACATTTCAAAAAAATAATCACTGGCTCAGGTCAGCCCATGGATTAGGTTAAGATGCCCATCAGCTTTTATTTTCTCCGAGCCCAGTGCACCTATCCCCAGGACCTGTAGACGACTTTGCCTGGCTCTTTTTCATCAAATACAACTCATCCCACTATATTAGATCACCTTGCTGTTAGCCTGGCACTGTCCCTCCCCATTCCAATTTGACCAAATTGAAACAGATGCCCAGAGGCTGCAGAGATCAAGACTAGTCTAACAAAATTTGGAGCGAGTTTCCAAGCTTAAATCAATATTTAACGGTAAGCCTGCTTTTATTTATTTATTTTTTTGGCAGGCTTTTACTGGCAAATATCACTTTAAACTGAAAGCCAGACGCCTTAATTATAAACGATGCCATTCGGACTGTATTTTGAAGAACAATAACTCATTTGACAAGACAACCTGGTAGTTTAAGGGATTGTAACTCCTCCAGAATAAGGCAAGGAGGAGGGGTTATTGTTTTCATTATCCGTCAAGGCTATATTTAATTCTCTCGTTTTCAAGAATACAGAGAAAATTCAAATGGGGTAGAGGGAGAGATAGACGTGGGAGTGAGGTGAACTCACTGCCTCAGCCAAACCAAGCAGAAGCCCCGTGTCCACCCGGGCAGGACCCCAGTGCAAAAGTTGGGGCAATGTCCCAGCTCTGTCCCACAGCTCCAGGCAGTGACAAACACTTACCTAGGTGGGAAAGGTCAGCCAAAGAACCTCCACACACACCCCTCTGGATAGAATGAGGACCAGTATGGACACTACTCCTTAGTGGCCTCTGTTTCACCTCACCACTCTCCAACATGTGGTAAATCTTCTTTTGATGAGTCAAACAGATCAACTGGAGAGAAAGAGATATTAAATCAGAAATATAAACCCCACTGGGATTGCCAGACTAGACATTTTATTTCTTTAGTATAATTTTTGGAATGAGTTGCAGGGGCCAGAATTCTCTTTTTGCCTTCTTACTTTAAACAGTCATACTGAAATAAAAACAGGTGGTCCACGTAAGTTGTTACTGAAGGTAAAAAAGAAACACGTGCACGAAGTGTACAAAATGAATCCACACCCAACAGAGAGAATGCCATTCCAGAGCTAATAATTGTTCACTAATCTCAAGGAATTTGTTTCAAAATGTGAAGTCAAAAATCAGCCAGCGGTAGCATATGTTGCACAACCACAGACTTTACGAGCCCATCTCATAACGGTGCCATAAACCTTCAAGAATATTCTGCAGTTTTCTAAAGAAAAAAGATGTCAATCACTTGAGTACACAGAATTTAGGGTGGGTGTTTGGGAGAAAGACTATAATACAGCTCACCAAGAAACAGAAGGAACTCAAAACAATTATGTGAAGTAGAAAAGAACCCAGTCCAGTTCCCACATGGGCGCTGAGCCTGCTTCTCCCCTGCCTGCCAAAACACATAATCAGGAGTGGGAGTCTTTCTGTGTGTTGCCCCTTGTACAAGTTGTTATGGTGTTTCACAATTTCAGACTCATCTCTAGGTATCATTCTCTTTCCTTTAGAAAGTAAAAGTCCCTAATGACTTCTCCTCTTAAACCCCCACCACCCCCCAGTACTCCCCCCAGACCCCCTGCACAGGCCTTCTAAGAGACACATGCTTGCCTTCTGCTTGTCCTCCAGCTTCTGGGCAAAATTAAGCAATTTCCATAGGATGTCTTCCATACGATCCTATATGATCTCATACCCACCTCTGTGTGCAAACCAAGGTGGGGAAGCACCTCCATCTACGACGACATGAACATAACTGCAGGGCTTTAACTTGATTTCATGGACGTCTCTTTGTAGTTTGCCTGTCTCTCCCCTGTCTGTCATCACCACCACCACCCCCAGGAGATCAAAAGAACAGAGAAGGTAGGTGCTCTCGTGAAAACTACAGGAATTTTGGCAGAACCATTACGGGAAGCATATGGTTGCAACTTTGCAGTACTGGAAACATTTCTAAGGGAGAAGATGCTATTATTCCCAAAAAATGTTTCACATCCGTCTCAAGTGGATTAAGCACCCCTGCCAAAGGATGGGAATAATATGTTCTGGAAAGACTGCATGAATGTAGAGTATATCTAACCTCAACATAGCTGCTGGTTGCAGGTCAGCATTATACCCCATGATATATTTTACAATTCAAAAAAAGAGAAAAGATAATAGTGGTATTTCTCATATTCCCTAGCTATTAATAACCTCCAAAAGCATATTTTATTTATCTTTATAATGAAGGGACTGGAAAAGATAAATTGTTTTCCATTTTTTCTGTTTCTGTTTATAGATTGTTTTCTCCTTTTATGAATGAAAATGTTGATCAGAACTCCAAGGCATTAAAAGAGGTGATGACAGAGCAGATATAGGTAAAACAAGGGTAGACGGTCTGGGTCCTCTTTCTCAATCTCTGCCTCATTGTTTTTTATTCCTTTCTGTTTTGTTTTTTTCTTCGAGGTTCCTCTCCAGACTATTACCCGTTATTCATTTTAAACTGGTAGAATAAGGAGAGTTATTTCTCCCCTCCAGTTCTACCAGAGCCAAATATGCCTTGCCTCTTATTCAGAAAGGCAAGCTAGTGAGTCCATACTGCTTTGGAGGGCCTGGGACGTTCCTGCCAGCCCTGCATCCACAGAGACCTCCCACATAACCACTTCCAGTGGGCAGTGCAGCTAATGACCAGGAGTAGCACTCCGGGAGAGGGTCTCAGAGTAACTGGCACTCCAGGTGAGGGCTGAGATGCAGCCAAGGAGGAGAGATGTGAGGGACTGAAGGAGCACCTTCCAGGAAGGAGAGTCCTGGTCACAGTCTTTTTTCTTCTTTAAGCCCTGGAACTCTATAAACAAACTGTCCTTCCCAGCACAATAGTGACCACAAGGAGAAGTCCAAGAGAAATCATGGTCTCACACTGCACAAACCTGTATACTAGGATTTAGAAAAAAAATAGTAATAGGAATTGCAGTATAGTATTTAAATCATGGCTAGTTAAGGCAGAAAATATCTGTGCCTTGAATCCTCACCTTTTAGCAATGACATAGGAACTAGATGTTCAGGTATGGAAAAAACAAACAAACCAGCTTGGGCTGGGGAAATGAAAAATTAAGTTCAGAAACATAAGCCAGCGTGATGGAAGAAAGTATCTAGAAAACAACTCAGACCACACCACTCCCAAGTCATCCCTGATTTAGGATCCCCCAAAGACGCCCCAATGAAAATGGATCAGAATCCTTACACCACACTCATACCTTTACAAAGTTTGAAATGTTCAATATTTCTAAACTTCAGTTTGCTTTTTGTACAGCTTATTTCCTAGGTCATCTTGATTTCTTATCTCCTGAACATCTAAGGAGCTTAACAATCCTGAGCAAAAGAACACTTTAGATCCTTGACTGGAAGCGCTCCTGCAGCAGGAGGACCCAGCTCTTGGGCAGGTGGGTGCTTGATAGTAGAGCCCTAATGTGAAAGACCAGGACAATGCCCTTCAAATGTGCTCACTGAAGACATGTGCAGAGTTATTAACACTTGTTGAGAACATGTTCTAGAACAAAACAAGAGGCAAATACTAATATTCTTCACATTGGGCATAATGAGTCAGAATGATTCTAAGAAAAAAGCCCCCCCCCCCCAACATACTAGAAAGAGATGCAGAGGAAGCTCATTGGTCAGGAAACATAATACAGGATCTGTCTTAGTCTTTTATAACCAGTGTTGGATTTTTAAAATAGTATCCGTTCCCTCTTCAAAGTGTACTGTTACAGAGAAATTACAGTGTAGTTTTAGAAGCCATCACTGCTTCCTAGATGAATGGAATAGGGTATTTCACTTAACCTTTCAGAGATCCTCATCTGTAAATATGACGATGATGGCACCTACATCTAGTCTAAACCCATTTCACAGAAGCAGGAAGGAGCTGATGCTTGAGAAATGGTCAAGGAGCTCAGTGTTAGCATCTGGGTTCTGAGGCTCCTGGGCCAGACTCAACTGAGGCACACTGGTGACCAGCAGGCCAATAAGCTGATGTCCCTTACGCAGCTGCTATTTGGAGTTTTTAAAATATCTGTCCAACATAATCTATAGGAAATGCTGAGGACCACTAACAGAAAGAACATGCTAGGCTATAGGCTACCAAATTCTGTTTCCTCTTTCTTCTCAGCTATTACTATTTAAGAATTTACCTTGGGTGTGTGGTCGCTGTCCCCCAAAAAACAATCTGTGTTTTTCTATGAGAAGTTAGGGAAATAACATTTTCTCTATTTTTTTTTTGTTTGTTTGTTTGTTTTGTTTTTTTTATTCCCAGGGATATAACCCAAGGGTATCCTTATGCCTTGAATTACTGGCACTCCAGGAAATGACCCCACTGACTTCCCAATTTCAGCAGCATCTGGGTAGGGCTTCATCCCTGGCATGGTCCCTGCTGAGCTGACCTTCTAATTTAATTTGATTCTGGGTAAGTCATCCTACAGAATCAGCCAAATAATATCAGAGTGAAAAGCAGTGGCCAAAGCCTTTGGCATTGTGAGTCCCACTGGGACAAACATTAGCAGTTAACAACTTAAACAGATAAAAAGTAGGGTTGAAAGTGAAAAACTGCACCCTTTGGTTTGGGACTGGAGGATTAGAACCAAGCAGAACCAGGTGGGAAGGAACGTATGTGTCACGCCACCTGGCAATTACAGTGGATGACTCAGACCGTCGTGGCCTGGGCTAACTGACTCCACAGGGATCACTGGGTCAGGGTGACTTAAAGGTGAAGTAGACATGTCCTGGGCTGCTTGTGAGAAACAGTCAAGATAATGCATGTAGGAAAAGGCACGTGAGCAAATGATTCTACCTCAGCTGTCCCCATTACCAATGTCTCTCGACTACAATTTCCTCAACACTCATAATCCTCTCAGAGAATATAATTAACTCTAGACAGACCTTGAATAAGGACCACAGGGCTGGAATTCAGAAAGAGCTAGATCCAAATCCCAACCTTGTCACTCATTAAAATGGGGATAAAAATAATAGTTTAAAGGAAGATTGTGAGATTGAATTATGAATCTCACAATTCAATTCAATTGTGCTTGTGAATATTTATAAAGGCCCTGGCAGCTGGGCATGGTGGTTTATGCCTATAATCCTAGCAATCTGGTAAGTCAAAGCAGAAGTATCATTTGAGCTCAGGAGTTTGAGACCAGCCTGAGCAAGAATGATATTCTATCTCTACTGCAAATAGGAAAAAACAGCTGGGCATTGTGGTAGGTGCCTGTATTCCCAGCTACATGGGAGGTTAAGGCAAGAGCATCACTTGAGCCCAAGAGTTTGAGGTTGCTGTGAGTTTTAATGGTGTACCACGGCACTCTACATAGGGTGACAGAGTGAGACTCTGTCTCAAAAAAATAAAAATTAAAAATTAAAAAAAAAAAAGGCTCTGATCTATAGTAGTCAATAAATGGCATTTTTCTTATTATTGTTTTTATTATTGAACTATTTATTAGCTTAGAGTTCTCTGAAGGCTATGCCTTCCTAGGAATTACTTTCCCCTTAGCATAAGGGCAATTCTTCAATCTACTCCAGCCTGAAGAAGCAGCCTTCAGTTTGAATTCATTAACACACATATTTTGAAAGTTTTCAAAGTTTTCCAATCATAGAAAGAAAACCCCAGAGTCACCACCACGAAGTAGTTTCAGTTTACTCTTGTTGTGTCCTAAGCAGGGGAAAAGGTCTAAGAAAAACGAGGGGGGCGGGAGGGAGGTCAAAATGTTCCAAGAATTCAAGGGATGTTTTGTGTGTTTTTGTTTTTCTTAGGTAGACAGTTTGAGATTTTTGAATTTTGAAGTTCTAAACTGAGTATCAATGTCTCCGAAGAATAGAAAAGAATATTTGAACTTCCCAAATGGTCTGAAAATTTGTGGGAATATTTCTTATTTCTATGGAAACGGGGGGGGGGGGATCTCAGCAGCCCCTGACTCCTGAGAGAACGACTGGACCCGGTGAAAGGTCCAGCTGAGGTCCACAGCTCCCGCACGGTCCAGGCCCGCAGGAGACTCCCAGGGAGCACTAGGACAGCAGGTTTGAGCCCCTTGTCTCTTACATGTAACCGCAGAGGCTAAGGTCTATATCAGCCAGAGTCTTGGGAAATTCACATACCGGCCAGCAATTGGGCAGATCGGGCACACAGACCCAGTGTCCCCGAAGAGTTAAGCTGGCTGGCTCCCAGCCGGCAGCACAGGTGTCTGCAGGCCGGTTTCCTACGCTTTCTGCATGGCTGGTCCGAGGCGGCTGCCTTCCCACCCTCTCACTTTTCACTGATTCGACAGGTCCCCATTAAGTGTGTATGGGAGCCCCACAGATATGTCCCACTCTCAAACTCCTCTCTCCGAAAGAACAAATATTTAGAATCATTATGTGAACTTCCCTGCCCCATGCCGCCCTGCACGCTTCATCTACATGAACTTGAAAGATCTGCTGCTCAGAGATTTTACGTCTGGAAACGAAAGCACGTTGTGCTAAAGCTGGGAACCGCAGCCTCCCAAGGACTTCTCACCGTGTCCCGCAGCAGCACGTGGGAAACCGCGCTTGCTTTTCCCTCCAGCAGTGAATCAGATGCCTCCCCAGCCCCCAGAATAAAAACCTAGAGCACTGTGTCCCAGGAACAGATTAAAGTGGTAGCTGGAAGCACACCCGAGCTGAGGATTTACAGATGTTCCATAAAACCTGCAGACAGCCCACTACAATCCCTGCACAGAGCGGAGAGGGCACCCGTCCAGCTCTGCTGGAAATGGGTCCGCGGTGAGGGAAACAGGCGGCAGCCCGGCAGCTCCAGATGCACGTTAGTTACAAAAGATGTGAGCAGCTCCAGCGCGCCTTTCAAGAATAGCAACTTTCCAATTCATCGCAGGCTGTTTTCGAACTTCAGAATTCTCACTTCACCATTAAAAATGTTCGGTTTCGTCAGAGCGCATCAGGCTGCCAAGGAGCAGTAAGAGGCACAGGGGGGCAAGCCTGGGATGAACAAAGAACACGAACACCCCAAAAGCCACCGAGGAGCCGGCCGGAGGGCTCGCCCCCAACAGGCGTTTCTGTCCCATTACCCTTCTCTTGATTGCCCTGTTTGGACGTATTTGTAAAAACCATTACTCACCCCAGCCTTTATTCCCTAAACACAGCAGATGGTTTCAGCGCCGTGTTTCAAATCAGATGTTAGGCAGAGAGACCACGCCAGAGCCCAGAGCATCTGGATTTTCACGAAGCAGAACGCCGGGCTTGTGAGAAGGCTTGGAGAGACTTCAGGGTATTTATCAGGCCTTATTTAGCCAGAGGGAAGAGAACCCCCAGCTGTACAACTATTTTTTCTTTAACTTTAGCGAGACTGTAGAGTATTCAATGCAATGTCATGCATGTAAGTGCTGAATAAATGATGGGTATTGCTACTAATAATATAAACATCTCAAATCCGGTACTATTATTGTAGCAATTATTCTTTGAACATTGGCTCCTTTAATGGATAGAGAAAAGCAGTACTGCCCACCTCAGACCTAGAACTTGACTTAGGTTGGGTCCACAGAGAAACACAGAAAAGCAGGTGCTCACATCCTAACTTTATTCTAGCAGCATTTTCTGATTCCACCAATAGTTTCCCTTAAAGGTTGTTTGGAATGAGAACTGGACCCTCAAACCTTTACTTTTTCCCATTCGTAATCTACCTAAAGATCTGCTTTCTTGGCCCTTCAACTTATTTAAAAACAATATACATTTGTGGGGTCCCCATATTGAGACATCATGACTACTTGAAAAGTTCTAAAAATGAAGCAATGAAATTATAACATAAAGCTTAAATGTAGACAGCTCTGTGCCCTGCCTCTCCTGCTATCTCTGTGGATCTCTGATACCCATTCTACAGAGTATCCAACTCCACAGAGTTATCCTAGATGTCACTTTTCTAACTTTCTTCTTACCCTTCCTCCATCCTTTCTTCATGTCTTACCTAATAGCTATGCAGTACCTGGTCCATTTATATATATCTGATGAATATTTATAAGTCAACAGCTATATAGTGCTTCTTATCTGCCAAGCACTCTCCTAAACATTTTATATGTATTATAGAATATACAATATATAAGAATATAAAATATAGAATATTCACATCATCTGCATTATCCCCATTTTATAGATGAGGACACAGACGCATAGGAAATTAAGTGACTGCTGAAAGGCATGTGGGTAGTAAACGCACAGCTGTTGCTGGAGTCTAGGGCTAGTGGAGAGAAAGCTGGAGCATCACCTGAACATAGGTGACAGAAGAGGAAAGGGTTTTCTTTCAGCCAGTGGAGCTGTGGCAGACGAGAATCCAAAATGGCCAAGCTCCCTGGTCAGCTTTGTCCCGGTCCTTTTATTGGATTCCCAGGTAGACAGACAAAGGAATTATCATATTACCTCTCATTGGAGGTGTCAGATCATGTGCAGGGTTTACAGAAGCGGAAGCAAGCAGCAAGTGTTAGTATCAAGGATACAGGAAGCTCAGTTTTACAAATTCTCAAGGGCTGGGTTATCATGGGGAGGATTTTGTAGGAGTGTCCTTGGGCTTCTCTGAGAACCCTTTGCTTTTTCTTTTTTAGACTTTACTTTTCCCAGGTATCCCCCCTCATAGCTGCTGTTCAAACCCAGAAAGTTTGACTCCAGACTCTATGTGCTCAACTACAGCTATTCTTTACACTTTCTATCCTGAGACATTGAGGGTTAATCCTACCATCAGTGTTAGGGTATATTTATTCCAAGTTAAATAGCATAGTCCATCTATGGCTCATGCTCAGCTATTGTTTTTCCTTAGTTTGTCCTACAGATAATTGTTTTCTAAATTTGTCTCCTTTTCCCAATTTAACAGGGTGCCCTGGAGCTCTAGAGCAAGCAGGACAGCACTCTAGAGCAAATCTTGGTCACTTCCATGAGCCTGATGGCACTCTGCTCCCTGCCTGCACACAGGTCATCAGGACGGGGACCAGGAGTAAAGGATGAAAGGGAAAATGAAGGGAAGAGAACGTGGAGCTGACCGAGCAACCACTGTCAAGAATCACAAGTCTGTAAGCAGGGTTCTAAGTGATCCCAGCTGTGATTTAGGAAGGACAACTTGTTTTAGGATGGATACTACATGGAACAAAATGTTTGGGGACAGACTGGAATCAAGGATATTACTTTGCCACCTCTATCCCACATGTTGCCTGGCCATTGTGAGAGCCTCAAGCTGAACAGATTAGATGGGAACCTTGAGATTGATCCCAGAGGTGGAATTGGAGGTCTCTGTGCCTGGGTAGGTAAAGAGGGGGAGGTAGGAAGGAGGTATAGGCACCCTCAGAGAATGTAGATGGGGAGATAGGGAAGGATAATATCCCCAGGTTATGGTGGTGAACAAGACAGAAATGGGCTTTGCCTTACTACAGCTTATGGTCTAGAAGAGACACATAATAAATTAAAAAGTGAGCTAATAAAATCTGTCAAGTTCTACCAAAGAAACCAATCACAGACTATGAGGTGGAGAGGAAGAAAGCTGGCCTACTTGGAAGTAGAAAAATGAGCAGTAGGGTCTTACAGAAGCCAGGGAAGCAGAAAATCCCAATAAGAAGGGGGTGGCAAACAGGATCAGACATGAGAGGTCATGTGACTAAGCACTGGATGGGAGGTCATGTGACTAAGCACTGGATGGGAGGTCATGTGACTTAGCACTGGATGGGAGGTCATGTGACTCAGCACTGGATGGGAGGTCATGTGACTTAGCACTGGATGGGAGGTCATGTGACTAAGCACTGGATGGGAGGTCATGTGACTTAGCACTGGATGGGAGGTCATGTGACTTAGCACTGGATGGCTTCGAAGAGCTTTGGAGAACAGCATCTGTAACATAGTTGGGATAGAATATTGTAGTCAGCTGGTTTAAGAGTGAGTGAGATGTGAGGAGGCTGTGAATTAACCCCTACCAGCTCTTTCAAAAGCATGGAAGATGTGACAATGGTAAGATTCAAAATGGGTCACGCGGGTTAAACCCTAGCAAAATAAAGCTGGGAAAGATCACAAAAAGAAGGCTGCCTGATGACAGGAATTATCACAAGGAATTTTTCCAAACTGCAGTTTACTTCATGAGTCATCCGAGGACAGCTAGCAGCATAAAGAATGCTGGCCATCTCATAGCTCTGTCCAAAACTTCAGGGGCCTAACTGGGGCACCAAGCAACTATCAAGAGTCACCAATCAAAATTTGCCGGCTCTCAGAAGACACTGCCAACACCAATGAACTTTTCTTTCAAAACTTTTCTTGTGTAACCTCCTCCTTCCCCAATAAAACCTTACCATTTTCCTTTTGCTCTCTAGACACACCCAAGGCCGTGCTAGTTGGTACATATGTCCTGGATTATAGTCCTACTTCTTGGATATTATTCCCAAATAAGTTCTTTTTGCTTAGACATTTTTCTCTCTCCATTTTTTATGTTAGCAAAGGGAAGGAGAGAAGCAGGAGGTTAGCTTGAAAAGGAAGCCGGTTTGAAAGGGCTTCACTAAAATAAGGCAAAGCCTAACTTGTCTATGGACAAAGGGAGAGAGATTGTTGTAGGCAGAAGTGAAAGATTAATATGAGGAAGGACGCAGCTGAAGGAGAAAGCAAAAAGACAAGAGAAGAGAGGATTGACAGCAAAGATGTACGAGTGAGGCTTGGAAGAAAGAAGGAAGTCTTCCTCCAGGAGGGAGTGTGTGCCCTTTGGAGTCATAAAGGGAAAATAATTAGACGCCCTTTTCTAAATATTGCATGAGGTCAAGATGTGGTTCAGGAAATGTTTTTCCCCTCCAAGTGGGCTGCATCTGTGAGGCACCACCACTGTTTTACAAAAAGACAGCTGTATACTAGGAGAGGATCCTGCAATAGTCTGTTATTACAAATTCAATACACAGACAGTATTTGCAAAGTCACACCAGCATTTATCTGAAGAAATCAATAAAAAGTATTAAGTGGCTCTGATTTTCCTTTTATCACCAGAAACAGGAAAAATCTAGTAAGCTGTTTGGATAGTCATCACTTACATCAATTACCTATGAATAATGGAATTTATTTTCAAGTACAACAAAATAGGAAAATCATTTTAATTGCCTTTTTTAAAAGGAATGTTTTTCTATAGTAGGCGATACATGAGCAGGAAAGAAAGTAAATGCAATAATATTTATTGAACACCTACTATGTCCCAAGTGTCATGGATGAGTATAAGATACCTTTCCTCACTTGATTCTAATACCTAGTAAGATAGACATTATCACCTTGGCATTTTATCACTTCACTCAGAGCCATTTGCAACAGACAGGTCTCAGCTGCTTTTCTTGCCTCCAAAATTCTCTCTGGCAGCTTCTTAGCCATTCTATCCTGGCCCAAGTGGTTTAAAAGACCCCTGTCTTTTCTAATCATAGTTCAGTGGATGTCCCAGTGTGGAACATCTGCTCCAAGGTCAAGGGCCAGCCAGTCTTTCTCTATTAAGAATCTATCTAGGACACACCAAATGCACCACTTTGTGATGGACTCTAGAATTAAAATCCACGTAGGCTTGGGGTTGGACGTGGAGCCCAATCAAAGCCATGAGTAAGCTCTAATGTGAGCCGTGAGAGCAGGAAACAGGAGGGTGGAGAAGAAGCTGGCCTGCAAAGCGGAGCATGGAACAGAAACCCAGGGAAACAGGGCTAAGAAACCGTATGGCCCTGGGGACTGAGAGATCATCTCCATTCCTGAGTCCTGCCCTTGTCCCTCTGGGCCTTACCTGCTCTTAATCTTGGGCTCTCTTTGCTTAAGGCATTATCTAACGTAGCCTTACAATAAACCCTACTTTTTGAGAAGGTATCCCCTACTTGCAATCAGAGATGTTCACTAATCACTCCTTGAACACAAAGCAATGTATTAACAATGTAATAACATTAGCCAACATTTAAGGCAGCACACTTTAAGTGCTGTGCACTCCTCAACTCATTTGGTCCACACAAGTGTTAATTTTATTTTCTTTTTTTACAGGTAGAGAAATAGTGGTGCCGAAAAGTTAACATTTAAATTTCTCCAAAACTCCACTATAAATTCATTTTGTAGCACAAGGAGAACCCTTCTTCCACTCCAAAATAAACTCTACTTTGCCTGGGTTTTAACTCAGCATTACCTCAGGTCTTAAATCCAAGAAGGTTTTCTAACCAGGTTAATTGATGGAGTGAGAGTAATTCGTTTCCTTTTCAACTGTTGAAACAAGTTAAAAATAGCTTCAGAAAACAAAATTTATTCCTGAACCAAAAATTAAAACTTAATAATGTGCAAGCAAATTGCATTGAGCTTTTATCACATTTTGCCCTTGCTGAACATTTTTGGCTTCAGCAGCTGCTCCATGAAATGTAACTGTCACCACAGTGAATAAATAAGCAACTATTGCTGTGATACAGCTGCCCCATGTAACAGCATTAGGGTAAAGCCGTGGAACCACAGGCTAGAACAGAGCTACATTCTTGCTGAATACTGAATGTGGAAGGGATTTCATGCAACCTGGCAATCCCTAAAATTCCAGTCCATGTGGAAAGGCGAATGAACTTCACAGTGGACATCCACTGTTTGATTTGCCTTCTAAGAACTTCTCCAAACCCAACTGCCCTCTAGCTATGTGATTCCTGTGGGGAAGTTACCAGTTTCAACACAGCCCTGCCTCACCATCCATAGCCAATTGGTCCAAGGCAGGCCAAGCAGCGCCTTTCCTCAGGTTTCTGCATACTGGAACAGAGGAAGAGAATTAGCATCTAGGATGAAAGATTTGAAGTGTACCAGCTATCAGCAGGCCACGTTCTCAGTCTTCAAAGGGAGAACAAAGCCAGCACTCAAGACAGACCAAGGCATCTGAATCTCTGATTAGAGAAGTTCCTGGGTTCAGCTGGATTATGGCCCGCCCCATGTCTGATT
The DNA here is from genome assembly GCA_963574355.1 of Loris lydekkerianus. Taxonomy (NCBI): domain Eukaryota; kingdom Metazoa; phylum Chordata; class Mammalia; order Primates; family Lorisidae; genus Loris; species Loris lydekkerianus. The sequence continues at coordinate 18,077 of CAUYPK010171343.1, forward strand.
GTTCAGTCCTTTCCCAGATTACCTATGCCAGTAAGCCCTTTTTGTCTAAATTGGTTTGATTTAGATTTCTGTCACTTCTTTTTATTCATTCTCAATTTCCTGGCCATTTGTAAGAGAGGACACATTTTTTCTGTTTTGCACAGAAACTTGGAGAATCACAATAATTTCTCTTCCCATCATCTTTGCTCTAACCAACATTCCCTTACTACTCAGATCAGCCCTTCAGCTCCAGGATTTTGCAAGTGCCTTCGAATCAGAGCCACCACTACTTTGCAGAACTTCGGGAATGCCATTTATCCATGTGACTCCCATCTCTAAAGTTGCACAGCACACAGTCACGTTCAGGAGCTTTGCCGATAACCATGAAAGATTTTTTGATGCTGAAGAGAGCTTAGCTAGCTTGTTCACTTAACAATGTTAGCGTAAGGTTTATGGAGGGGAAAATGGTAGGTGTGGTTCCCAAATGGTCCATCACTATAAGGAAGGAAAATTATGTTCTGTGACTCACTGACTCTGTGGCATGAGTGGCCATCTCAAATGTGGGTGTCAGAGGCAGCAAAACAGTGCTGCCAGGGCCTGTGGGAGATAAAGTGCCTTGAAGGCTGGAAAAAGCCAAAGCAATGGGAGTTTAATGGGTCACTCAAGTTCTCCTCCTCATGGTCAATGTTCTATGATTCTGCTCATCAGCAGCAGATTATGCATGTCAGTCAGCCCAGTGCCAGATTCCCAGCACCCACACCACGAGTACCATACCAAGTGGAAAGGAAACGGGCCCAGAACATCCACCACCAGGTCTCAGGTTATACCGCAGTACCAGGGCATGCTGAAGTCCATCATGTTGGGAGGGATGCAGGGGCCGTCCCAGGAGGAGGCTGTTTATTACAGCCCTTGACTCTGCCAGATAGGGCTTGTTCAGGAATTAGGGGGTGACCAAACCCCCATGTGGAAGTGGTGAGAACAGGGGTGTGGGACAGGCTTCTGCACTGAGATCCCCTGTGCAGGGAAGAACACATTCTCTTCTCCTGGCCTCTTTCTAAAGGAAAGTCATTTTTCCTATCTTTGGTGTCCTATTCCCATTCAGTGCAGTGGTTCTCACATTTAGGAAGCAGAAAACAATCTCTAAGCTGTACTCAGGGTGTGGTCGCTGACCAGCTGCATCATGGCCACCTGGGAGCTGGTTAGAAACACAGAAGCTTGCCTCCATCCCAAACCCACTGAATCAGCACCCGCCTTGTATCAGCATACCCATGTGACGCACGTGCACAGGACAGTTTAAGGAGCAAAGACTCAGCATTTCTATTTAAAGTACAGATTCCTAGGCATTGCCTCTAAAAACACTAATTCTTCATGGACTCAGGAACCTACACTTTTACTAAACATGTCTGGTGATTTTTTTTTTTTTTTTTTTTTTTTTTTGCAGTTTTTGGCCGAGGCCGGGTTTGAATCCACCAACTCCAGTATATGGGGCCAGTGCCCTTACTCCTTGAGCCACAGGCACCACCCAAGTCTGGTGATTTTTTAGTCAGAAAGTTCCTGGACCATACTTTGCAAAATGCTGTTTATTTTATTTCAAACACAAAATTTCCCTTGATACTAGTTAAAGCAAGTTCTTGTTATTCCAGAGCCTTGGCGGGAGTAAGGAAAGGAAAGACAAAGAAAGTGAGCCTTATCCTCTCCTAGGAAGCCTATGGTCAAAGCAGAGCAATCAACTTTTAAGTCCACCTTTGCATATGTTCTCTTCTGAGCTAGTGCCAGCCACAGAAAGGAGCAGGTGAGATGGCCAAGAGACAGACAGCCAGGCATGGGGAAAATGGTCCAGAGGTGGGACAACAGGGTGGGTAACACGTGCCAAGGCAGAAGGAAAATGAAGCACATCATTGCCACAAGCATCTTTCTGTGGCTGTCTTTGAGAATTCTGATTCAAGTAATTCTAAGTACGCAGACCTATCTGAAAGAACCACAAAACTCTACTGAGAGACTTAGAAGCATGTTTGAAAAAACAGAAAGTACATATTATTCTTGAATAGGAAGACACTATTATAAAGATATCAGGATTTTCCCTATATTATTCTAAAAATATCTTTTTTTTTTCTAGTTGACAAAATGGTACTTAAGTTCATCTGGAAAAATAAACATGTGAGAATAGTCAGAGGGGCAGGGAAATTATAGTTTTACCAAATATGGAAACATAGTAAAAAGCGATAGCAATTAAGACCTTTGCTATTGATGCAAGGGTAATCAAACTCTAATAAATATAACATTAGTTAATTTTATAAGAAAATAATAAATAATATATTAAATAAATAAATATTAAGAAAATATTTAATAATATTGAACCAGTTGAATAGTCGTTGGCAAAAAACAAATTGTTGCTAGTACAACAATTCATTGCAGATGGAGCAAAAATTCAAAGAAAGCACAATGATACTAAAATAACATTAATATGCAGATGATGGGTTTCTTAATTATCCAAGAACAGGAAAGTCCTTTCTAAACATAAAGTACCATCCATTAGTGTAAAGAAATAAATTTCTAAATTTGATACATAATCCCTAAAAAGTTCTTTTAACAGAACATCCCTATCAGTGTCCTATTCCCATTCAGTGCAGTGAAATTTTAAAATTTGGAAAAAAATTTGCAACACACAAAACTAATTAATATCACTATGAAAGAGAGAATAACCCAATAAAAAAATGGAGAAAGAATGTAAGCCAGCAATTTGTACTAAAAGAAATATAAATAGCCTGTAAATATATGAAAAGATATTCAATATTACTTATAATTAATAACTACAAATTAAAACAAAAATGAATATAATTTTTACACACCAGCAGCAACTTGAATAGTTTCATAGTGAAATAATTAATCATGATTCGTAGGCATTTTGAGTAAGATTAAAAATTGGTAAAAAGCTTTTGGGGGGCCATTTGGCAATATTAACATAAATGAGAATGCTATGCTCTTTGAGCAATGGATTCCATGTATGTATTGGGATTGATAACACAAAAATATTTGATTGTGTGTGTAAAAGTATCTGTGAAAGAATATTTGTAATGGCAAAAATCTAAAGGCAACCTCCAATAGAGAAATAAGTGCATTATCACATATACCATGCCACAAGTTATTAATAACCATGAGAAAGAACAAGGTATATCTACATGTACTATATTTTGTTGTATATAATGAGCACCCATATATTGGGCCCAAACTTTCAGGGGAAAAAAATCTTCCATTTTAATTTTTAATTATTTTTTTTTTTATTAAGTCATAGATACATAGATCATGAATACATTTATGCCTTTGTGGGATTCAATGTGTTAATTATTTGTACAAATTGGAGTGCTTACATCCTACTACTTAACATAGCTTTCACTTCATTTACTTAATCACAGTGTTAAGACATTTGTGTTCAATACTTGATAGATTTGACTTGTACCCTTGCAATATGCTCCATACATGTAGTCCCACCATTAACCCTCCCTCTGTCGAACCACCCCCCTCCCTCTGTCGAACCACCCCCCTCCCTTCTCATCCCTCTCCCATGCCCTCCTTCATCCTGGGCTATAGTTGTGATTCATTTCTCATATGAAAGCATGAGTGATTATAAATTGGTTTTATAGTAGTACTAAGTACATTGGATATTTTTTTTCCATTCCTGAGATACTTTACTAAAAAGAATATTTTCTAGTTCCATCCATGTAAACATAAAAGAAGTAAAGTCTCCATCCTTTTTAAGGCTGCATAGTATTCCATGGTATACATATACCACAATTTACTGATCCATTGATGGGTTGATGGGCATTTGGGCTTCTTCCAAGACTTGGCAATTATGAATTGAGCTACAGTGAACAATCTGGTGCATATATCTTTGTTACCAATTGATTTTTGTTCTTTTGGATATATACCTAATAGAGGAATTGCAGGATCAAACAGCAGGTCTACATTTAGATCCCTATTTTATTTGGTTATATTTATGAACCTGATTTTTATATTATAAAAGAATTTTAGCATTTATTTTTTAACATATATATAAGAAATTTTATGGAAAAATTACAAAATTATTTGTAATACAAGGCATATGGTATTTTCCAATAATTTTTGTAAAAACATCATCTAGATCGCTAGATTCTGCCTAATGTAGATGAAGAGAAATGCATGTTGCTCTTCATTAAGTATAAAGGCTTTTGTTGAGAGTCATAGTAAGTTCAGCAAAACCAATTACCATATTCCAGGGTACTGTTTTGCATATGGATATTATTATTGCTTTAGAATTAGTACTAGCCATGTCTAATGCACATCCTTATTATTCCTTCAAAAATTTGGGCAAAATAGTGTGCATACTATCTGAACAAGGCAGAATATAGTACTTCTACAGAAGGATGACTAATAAATACTCAATGGTCAGGACAGCTAATTTCAGAGCAGGATATATACTTCTAGATTAAAAGCATGACATCTGAAGACAGTGTGCAACCAGTTCTCCTATTTCACTAAATCAGACATGTAACTGCCCTGTGTCTCAGTTTCCTCCTATTTAAAATGGGGATAACAAGGGTACTTCTTGAGGACTAAATAGTCTTGTGAAGCACTTAGCACCTGACTCATAGAAAGCAACATACACAAGAAACTGGGTGGTTCCTGCGGCTCACAGGAGTAGGGTGCTGGCCCCACATGCCAGACATGGTGGGTTCAAACCTAGCCCTGGCCAGAAACTGCAAAAAATAAACATAAAAAAAGAAAGAAACTACTCACAATGGTTATCTCTAGGAACTGGGTTTGGAGCTTGCATAGGATTTTTATTTTATGCTTATTTATTCTGTTTCATTGTGGACTCATATGTATTATTACTTTTACATAAAAAATTCTCAGCTTAGTCTTAAAGAATCGTATCAGAAATTGACTCTTCCATGAGTATTTCAATATTTGTCATATTTTCTAAGTTAAATTCCCCTCAGAATAAATGTCTATAGTCTTTCCTCAAATAATAAAGCTAAACAGCCTCTCACTAGCATTCGTAAATCTCACATTACCCATCCAGACAGGAGGGCTGAATTTCCTTGGTGAAGGATAACAGCATTGAGTCGTGAGGCTTTACTTGACTTATTTGTTATTATAATAAACCATTATTCATTCATTCTCCAAAGTATATAAGACAGACTGACCTTGGCAGCATTCTTTAGGAGTGAGAAGACTATAAGCCAAATATCTAATCATCAGAATCAAAATCTAATTTCTGGATCATCAGAAAAATCGGCCTCTTCTGCTTCTAAACAATCCTCCTGCTGGCCACATTTTCAGTCAATCAAAATATAATCCTATCATAGGCAGCAAGCGGGCGTGAGGATTGCATTTTGTTTCCTAGCTGGTCTAAACATGATTACTGCTTTCATCACACAGCCATATCATGAAGTCAATAGGGATTTTCCATACTGACTTTTTATGTTGCACAGACTGCATAGGGGAACTTGAGTAATTCCCGTGTGCTGCACAAAAGTCAACTCTGCAGAGAATAGATTTGTTCAGGACATCATATAACTTTTTCAGGACATCATATAACTCAACAGCCCATGAGTACGTTTCTCCTACTCCAAATATGTGAAAAACTCAGCAACCCTAATTCTACTTAAAAATAGATTCCCCTTCTAAAAATGAACTTTTAAGACACTGATATTATTTAAGCCATGGATGTTGTGATGTCGCACCATCCCATTCCCTTCTCTGCACATCCCTACATTTTCTTAAATTAACACAACATTCTCCATTTTGAACCCCAGAGTTACTAGACACAATAAATATGAGCTTAACATGGTTTTATGGACAGAAGCCAGCAACATTTGACATTCAAGATTCCAATAATTTTCCAAACTCAAACTTGTTTAGTCCCAGTGAAACATGAAACTACCATTCTCTGCCCAACACTCCATGGCTCCAGAGCTAGTTATGAAGAGATATTCTAATCTAAAACCATAGGAAAATATTTCCTTGAAAACTCATGGAGCTCATTACAAGAGGTAGAAAAAGTCTTAAGCAATTCTAGAACAAAAAGAAGATGCATGTGTCATACTTATCTGCTAGAAATATGTAACCATTTACTTATGCAAGGAAAAAATATTTGGAAGAGAAGAAAAATGAATGAATAGTATGCCATCTCAAGAAGTTTTCTCCTCTAACCAATTTTTTTCTGGGTCCAAGAAATAGATAAATTTCACCAGGAAGTATGCAAATCTTCCACAATGCATAACAAAGCAACTTCCCATTGATTCCACAGTTCTGTACAGCTATTGCACTCATTCCACAACAAAACATCTAGAAAGCTATCAAAAGTCCCTGTCTCCACTTCCTCACTTCCCAAGCTGTCTGCACCCTCCCCTAACCGGACATCTCTTCCTGCCCTTCATTGCACAGTAACTGCTCCTTTCAAGATGAACTCTGTAATGCCAAATATAATGGCTGCTTTCTGACATCATCCAACTCAACTTCTCAACCACTATCTCACTGAAATATACTCCTCTTTTGTCATTACAATACCACATATTCTGCTTTTTCTACTAAACACAGATGCCTTCTTTTTGCTTTCATTTGCCAGTTTGTCATCCTTGCCTGCCCTCTAAACCCTGACATGTTCCACACTGGTCTAATGACTCCTCCCTTCTACCTTCTCTCACTCTGTTGGTGATCACCCAGCTCCCTGGCTTCAAATACTGGTGACCACCAAGGGAGAACTCCAGCACAAATCTCACCCTTAAACTCTACTTGGCTATTCAACTGCCTGGCTGACAACTCTATATGAAAGTCTAACAGAATCTCAGATTTAATGTGTCCAAGCAGAGCTCTGAATTTTCCACCCTGAATTTTCCATCCTGTCCTCCCCATTTCAGCAATGGCATTACTATGTACCCAGTTTCTAAGCAAAAACTTAAAATCCATTCTTACCCTCTTTCTCTCACCACTCCCTATGCTGAATTATCAAGTCCAACTCTAACTCAGAGTATCCCCAACCCATTTATTTACCTCACAACTCCCTTCACTCTAGCCCATGACATCTTCATCTCTCACCTGACCTTGTGCCTAATATCCTCCTAATTGTTCTCTTTGGTTACCAAGGAAATTTTTTTAAATGTTAACCAGGTCAGGCTCCTCCCTTGTTTAAAACTTTCCAAGGGTTCCCCATTGCTCCTTGTGCTGCCTTTAACACTGTGTCTTATTCAGCCTCCCTGACACACAGGCTCATCTCGCTCACTTACTATGATCCAGGCACACTGGCTTTCTTTCTGTTCCTTGAACACACTGAGCTTTATCTCATTTCAAACATTTGCACAAACTTTTGAGATTCTATTTCTGAATCTTCCCATGGCTGTTTTCTTCTAATCACAACAGGACTTGGGCTCAGTGTAACTAACTCCAATTAACTCTGCTGAACTCCTCCCTAAAATAGCCCACCAATCCCACCTCCTCTTGTCATTCTCTATAATAACCTACTATTATAACATTTATAACTATCAGAAATTAGCATTTTTATGCATTTGTCTATTTTCTGCCTTCCTTCCCTCTATTAGAATATACACTGGATGAGAACAAGGACCACAGCTACTTCAGGTCCTACCATCCAAAATAGTATTTAGCCCACAGTAAGAACCAAACATAAATTTATTGAAAAAATTAATAAATGAAAGATTGACACAAATAATATAAGTGTCAGTGTGCTGATACAAATAAGACAAGCGTGAGTGTGCTCTTTGTATCCATTCACTTAACACTTATTAGAAGGTATGTTATGATGTCTAATTTGGAAGCAAAAATAGGCAGGTGCACTCCTGTCCTTGAGGAGGGGCATCCCTAAAACTAAATTTACCAAGAATACCAAAGAGAAGCTGATCAATTAAAAGTGAAGTGTATAGATCTCTGTATTTGTGACATCAAATATTTACCCATGTGTATTTAGAGAGCTAAAAGTTGACAGCTTTGGAAGAATGACAATGATAAAAGCCACACCAGAATGATCAGAATGTAATTCTTACAGAAAATAAAATTACTCTAGGAATGAACTCATGGAGAAGAGAAGGCATAAGAAAGATTAAGAAGTAGTAGAATCTTGGAGCATGGTCAGGGTACAAACTGGGCACAGGTGAGAGGAAAAAAAGGAGGGAAAAGAGGGACAGAGGCAGGGATAAAGGAAAAGATAAATAATAGAAAGAAAGATGGAAGGAAGAGGAGAGAAGGCAAGAGTAACAAGGAGAAAAAGACAAAAGAGAAAATAAAATGAAGAAATATGAATCTATAGTCAGAGGAGGACCAGGGTGACCTCAAAGGCTGATGGGAGAAAGACAGAACTCAGACCCAGGAGTCAAATGTGCCCCTAGACCATGAGCTTTCTACAGGTGCAGGACACAAAGATACTGCTAATTTTGTATTCCCAATGCACTACTAGGAATTCCTTTGTATCCCTAGTGTAATAGATTGTTGCTTTGAAAGTTGTGACTGAGCGTCTATGATGAGATGGAAAATTCCAAAGTGAAGTACCAGATCACAGCACAAAAATTTCAAAGAGCTGCCGATAACCAGTTAAAGGGCTCCGAAACTCTCAAGGAGTATATAAATGCTTTAAGAAAATGGAATTGAAAAGAGAATCTGTGAGAAGGTATTCTTTGATCTAAACTCTGCAGTTGATCCCTTGTTCTCGGACCCTAAGGACAGTAGCCGGGCCACCTAACTCTCAGCTCAAGCCTAATAAGAAGGGCTTCAGCCCAACAGCTGGAAGGTGGAGTCCTGTGTGTGCTCCCTGCATTTCTGGGGCAGGGGCCAGAAGACTGGACCTGATGCATGTCTGAAGAATCTGAAGAAATGAGAAGTTGTACTTATGGGTGTCAGGTACACAAAGGTAAAGCAGACAGCTGTGTTTGGGAAGTAACTTTGCTCTCACCATCAGTAGGGTAAATGATACCTGAGAGTTTCTCACCGTGGGCAGGATACAGCCTGAAGTCATTTTAAGTGTTGGAAGAGTAAAGAATGCCAATACAGAGAGTTTTGTCTATGAAAGATCCACGGAAAACTAGGGGAAAAAGGAGATACTGGCCACCAGAAAAAAAAAAAAAAAAAAAAATTGTTTTTCTCAATTTTATGATGAAAGAGTCCCAGCAGAGAGCCTCCTTAGAATCCCTGGAGGCCCACACCACCAAGGTAGCTTTGAATACCTGCTGAGCCCAGAAAATACAAAACCATCTTATGACAATACTCATTTCTCACTTTTTCCATCCAATCTTTTGTGTTCTAAAAGTGAATGGCCAAACGCTGTGATTAGCAACTTGAGGAAGAAAGAGCAGAAAGAAAGAAAGAGGAGACCATTGCTCTAACCGAGGCAGCTCCTGGCCCATCAGAAGCCGGGAGAGAGGAGAACATTTCACTTCAAATCGAGTTAGGTTTTATGTAGAAAGGAGCATGCTAGCTGTAGAACTGAGCTGTAGAACTGAGCTAACTGTAAAACTATAGAAAAGTCACGGAGTCTGCCAGAGTTCTCATCTTGTTGTAAAAGAAGAGTATTATTATCTAAAAAAAAAAAAGAAAAAAGAAAAAAATTAAAGGAATAGTAGCAGGAAAACTAGTGGGACATAGGATTACATCTCACATAGTCACGCTTGCTCAGAGCATTGGTTATGCTAGTACAGGGCCTGCCCCGGAAAGCATTCAATGCGCTTTTAATCATTGTAAATAAAATACTTTTAAAATACCAGCCAACTCATATAATATTTAATATGTGTCACTTTTCATATAGATTTATGCTTCATTTAATGCTTACAAGGGCTTAATGCTGCCTTCCTTCCCTCTGTGATGGAGGGTACTACTGTTATCTCTGTTTTTATTAATATAAATGGAGTAAGAGGCACAGAGAACAGCCTCAGAAATAGGATCTATGGATCGGAAGCTTCACGAGACACTGAGCTTCCAGAAGGAACAGAGCACAGCCAGTGATGAGGAGAGCTCAGCCCCGTACTTCTGCAACCTGGCCCCGCAGAGGGACCGTGCACCGCCACGCTCTCCTGCCTTCTCAAACCAGCAAAAGTTTACTGGGTACCTACTACTGTGTTTTATGCTGTGTATTCAACAATGGCTGAGCCAGACATTGCCCTGCCTTAAGGAATTTAGATTCTAGAAAGGAAAAACAAATAATAAATAAATACAAGAAATAAACAAGTGCTGGGCTGGGGAGCAGAGACAAGGACTACTTTCAGAAGAGTAGTCAGGAAGAGACCGGCTGAGGAGGTGACATTCAAGCAGACACTGAAGTGTGGGAGGGGGCAAGCCAGCCGTGCCAAGAAGAGGAATTTAAAAAGCAAATAAAATATCAGATATGCCACTGATCTTACAAAATGTGACTTAAATGGAAAGGGGGCTGACAAAGCTCAAAATGTGATACACTTTATGCCACACGCTTTGTGAAATGATGTTCGTTTACTCAACATTTACCCAATGACCCTCCACAAGCACATGCCTCTCCTCTACTCTCCAGGCACAGACCGAAGACAGGGAGGGTGCTGCTTGGGCCTAGGAAGGTAAGAGCCCTGTGAGAGTCTAGAAGGGGCCTTGTACTTCACCTGGCCAGGGGAGCATTCACAGATGGGTGTGCGGTTCAGGGTAGCCCTGTTTAGGCCTTGGAGCCTAAAAAACAGAACTTATAGGTGGGCAAAAATGAAGAGGGGGATGAGTTAAAGTATTGCTATGCTACTTAACCAGTGAGGGTGCCCATTATGAGAGTGTCACCACGGGAACCACCAGGGCAGCTGAGAAAGTGTTTCTTGCTATGAGTATCAGCTGCACTGCCTCAGAGAATTAATAGCAGCCTTGGAAAGAGTGTGCGTGTCGTGTGTTTGTGTGTGTGTATTAAAAAACCAAGAACTATGCTTATTTACATCTCACACCAAGGGACAGCCTCTTAGAGGAACAGACCTGGAGCCCAGGCCACCCTGGATTGCTCAATACACACTCAGATTTCTTTTGAGGATAGAGACAGGCACAGGAGCAGAGGGGAGCTTTCTGGGGGTTTTGGTCTAGACCAGCGGTTCTCAACCTTCCTAATGCTGCAACCCTTTAATACAGTTCTGTGGGTCGCAACCCACAGGTTGAGAACTGCTGGTCTAGACTGTGCAACTCTGATTTAAAAATTGGGGATAGACAGTAAGATCTCCCTCTGCAGATAGAAGACGCATAGAGGTGACATTATGGATCAGAAAAAGGACACGCTCTTGCCAAAAGGGCCAGCTTAGAAGCAGAGTGCAAAATAACAACTAGGACAACTATAAGAGGACCCAGCTTGAAGTTTACCTTCTCAGATAAGTTTCCCATGAATATGGGGAAAGGCATAATTATAGCAATGTTTAAATACCCATGTTTATCCTCAAATCCTTTTTAGTCAGTAATGCACCTGTACAGCCCCGTGAGGGTGCCTGTGGGAACAGGAGAGAAGCAGCCTAGGGCGGTGTGGAAGGCCCACATTCCCCACATCCTCACCCCTCCGTGGCTGCATGGTGGCGCCATGAGCAGGAATTCCCATGGGGCAGGTGTACCAGGGAGGAGGAGGGCATGGGGGCTTAGAAGAGACAGGGAGGGGCACGTGAAGATGGGGGCAACTTGGGGCCAGATGTGAGACAACTTCTAACTCTTCAGAGGGTGAGACCCCTATAGAGGGAATGAGCATTTAATAGGACCCCATGCTCGTATGTGCAACATAAAACTTGACCTGCTGTCCACGTTGGCCCTCTCGGCCCGTGTGGCTATTCCTTTTGCATATAGATCTTCCCTAGTCAGAAGCTAAATACCGTATATACTCGAGTATAAGCCGAGTTTTTTTGGCACAAAATTTGTGCCAAAAAACCCGAACTCGGCACAAATTTTGTGCTGAAAAAACTCGGCTTATTCTCGAGTATATACAGTATGTCAGCTTGCCTTTCCCAAAGAGAGGAGAAGTGGGCAGGTAGCCTGGGAGGTTTTGCTCTTTAACTAAGCCTCTTCTTTGGAACCAGGCAAAAATGAAGCCAATAATTGATTGCTTTCCTTTCAGTTGTATATTTGTGTGTCTGTCTGTGCATGTGTGTGCGCTCATGTAAGTGTGTTTCTTCTGCTATTTGTCCTTCTCCTGTTAAGATTGTAATGAGCTTAGTCCTGGGACTTTTGTGGGCTGTCACATTGACCCTGTCGTTGCCCCTAATGCACAAACGTTTTATTATCTGCCAATGGTGCAATAAACATTGCTATGGCTAATAAGTCCATATTTTCTATGAATGAGCTCATCTCCCACAAAAAATATATTAACAAAGAAAACATAACCATATCTTAAGCCTATCAACATAATATGAAAAACCTGGACGCTGAGCAAACTGAGACTATCTTAGTATTATTATTTTTTTCTACAAAGAATCAAACTTATGTTCTGACATCTTGCCAATTTGTTCTCGTGCTCCCTGTTTCAAATCAAACCCTGTCAAATTCTCCCTAAAGCCTTACACTCCTCAGCCTTCTGGGCTTTTGCATGCACATATGACCCCCACGGTGCCAAGCACTCTGGTATCAGCAAAAAACATCACAGACATAACGGTAGTTAGATTTTAATTTCATTACTTTGGACTTTAACCTGCCCTCTAATTAGATGATGAACTGAGGAAAATCTAATTACTTTTCCAATATTCTTTCATGTGGCATTCTTGATTATTGCCGTGTCACATTTGAACAACTCACAGGGGTTTCCTGAACGTGGATAATAATCATTCGTTGAAATAACGCGCATAATGAGATAGTGGAAAGTTGGTTTGTTTTTCTGCCTGTTGGTTTATCTGAGAATTGGCTCCATAGCTTTCTACCCTGAGATTAGTGAGATTTGGCCACTCAGGTAGCCAAATGCATGTGAAACATGCTACAACTGGCCCCAGTCTCGTAACAATTCTCTTTTGTTTTACAAGACAGACAGATGACCTTCCTTCAGGCAGAAGCCAGCAGGTAAATGGATTATTTGATTGGGTATGGCATTGCTGTTGAGAAATGTATTTTACATATATTTGGCTAGATGAAATTGGCGTGGCCCATTAGGATACTATTGTGTTAATTTGGATTGCCACCCAGCTAGGGAGGCAGTTCTGCTGGAATTGTGCATTGTAAAGAATGGCTTGGATCTTTCAGGTGGAGAAGGCCTTACCCTGGTGAGATCAGCTGGATGGGGTCGAATCCAGGACATGGTAACAGGCTGTGCTACCTGCCCGACTCTGTGACTGACTCACGAGGAAGGCCAGGAACGAGAGCACAGCCCCTTTTGTTGCCTGATCGACTCTCCCAGCTTGATGGATTCAGGCAAATGAAGGAAACAAGGAAATAAATGGACTGTATTTAAGCTTTTACCAATTAACCTCACCAATTAACCACTTGCACCCACCAGCTCAAACTCACCCTGGTCACCACAATCATTGGTATGAAAATAAAGGTCCCTGTACTTCTTAGCATCAGATTTCTGGAGTAGATGTCCCAAAAGAGCCAAAGAGACAGTATTATTAAAGATCAAAAGCAAACACTAGTATCCCCAACCAGGGATTTTATAATAACCAGGGAAACAACAACAACAAAAAGGAAAAAATTGCTTACCAAATGTGAACAGATATTTCACAGCCCTCTCTCTCATTTTAATTAAGCAATTTAATACATTGGATCTACTTTCAGAACTTCAGTGATGATAGCCCATAAGTTTGAAGTCTATGATCCACAAACAGACATATGTTGCAGCAAGAGGTTTTCTTGCAGAGGACAACAATAGTGCTGAGTGAGAGAAGATGTCCTGTCCAGCAATTCAGAGATACCACCCTTTCTCTGCTTTTACTGAAATGCAAGAAGATTCTTCTGCTTCTGCAGAGGTCAAAACACAGAAAGGAAACAAGTGTTATGAGTTCTGTAGGCCTGAAGGATGATGTTTTATACAAACTCTTTTCTTAGGATCCTAGATAATCCAGGGGAGCAAGCTAGCACAAGATGGACAAATGTCACTCTAGCCCCTCTTTGTGTCTGTAAATGTAGCCCCATGTAAGGGGTTTGGAACAATTAAACCACAGAATCCCAGCCAGACAAAGTGCAGACAATTTATAACCCAGGTACGGTAGCTAGGGAGGATCTCTGATGGTCTTACCTAAGAAGCACTTACAAACAAAAGGGCTTCTCAGTAGAGGGGGTTTTGTTTTGTTTTGTTTTGTTTTGTTTCGTTTCGTTTCCAGGAGGTACTATATCAGGAAGTTTTTTTACCAAAAAGCAGAGAGATCTATAAAACCTCTTTTTTTTTCCTTTGGATCACAGATAGATGCAGCAGGCCTATTTGCGCTAATGAAGAGGAATGTATCTCCAGAAACCACCAGGATCTATGCAAGTAGGAAAAACAAATAGCTAGAGCTAAGAATACATGGTTGATAAAGTATCCGTACTCCTTACAGGCCTTAACCATGAGAGGATCTTAGGCGTGCCACAAAAATTTTCAAAGATCATTAATTAAATTATTTTGAAACCAGTTCAAAGCATAGTAAGTATATATACTTTTTTTACTCTTTTTTTTTTTTTTTGATCAACATAATTTAAGTGTGCCATGGAATTTTCACTGTAGAGATAGTACTGAGAGATTAAAAAAAAAAAAGTTGAAAAACACTGGTCTAGGGAGATAAAGACTGTCAGCATCAAAGCCATTTGAATAAGAATTCAAAATGGGGTTCCAACACTCATTAGCTCTAAGATGGGGGGCAATTCTGACCTCTCTCAGCCTTGGTTTCCTTAATAGTATAAGGACAGTAGCATCTGCATCCTGGAGTTAATACAGAGTCAGTGCCAAAAGATGTTCTTCAAATATTATATCCTGGATCCTTTTTTTGCACAATTATAGACTAAAAATGGAAATAGAGTAGAACCTCCTTAGTTGACCACCTCCCTCCCTCACTATCTCCTTAAGATGACCAAATTTTCAGACTCGACATGCACCACATATGTGATACTTATCAGTGCAGCAGGCCTAGTTCCTTGTATTGTCCATTTTTTTATAGTTTTATAGTTTTTAAAACTATATAACATATAGTTTTATATGTTGACCAGTTTTTTATAGTCCCTTGTGTGGTCAACTTACAGAGGTTCTACTTTATAATTTCCCACTTTTATAGAAGGTAGTAGTATATGATGAAAACCAAGATAAGAAAATACGATGCGATTAAAAAGATAACACCGTAGGAGCCAGAAAACCTTATTTCACAGCCTGGCCCTATCTATTTTGACCTCTGGGATTCTTCTTGCTCATCTCTCTGGGCTTCTAATTTCTCATCTAAAAACTAAGATTTGACTAAAATATTGATCCTTAGAATTTCTTCCAGCTTGGACATCCTTTCATTTCACTAATGGTTATTTTTGATAATCTCTAAGCCACTGACTAGACATTTATTTAAAGTCCCATCACGAGCCCCTTGCCACTGAGTTTCAGAGGCGCATGCTCCGTGGTGGTCCCCACAGATCAGGCATGCAAGGTCCCACTGGGATGTGTGGACATGTCGGCTGGCCTATGAATGGAGGACCTGGAATCCTACATGGATGAGAACTTCACTTCCAGAGCCTTTGCCACCACAGTGGGGAGACAGTGGTGAGCATCAGAATTATGTGAAGTGTCTCACTAGGATCCCACGTGGCTGCTGCTGTGTAGAATTTACAGATTTGGCCACAGCTGAGAAGTGTCTGCATAAAATTGATGGGAAACCCCTTCCAGGAGCCACACCTACAAAGGATTTAGATCCTGATGATGTGGCCATTTTTATTGCCATTGATTGTACCATCTACTGAATCCCTACTGTATACTTACATCATTTCATTAAATCCTGTAACAAACCTGAACAGTGGACACTGTTACCTTTGACAGCCCATGAAACTATAGCTCCAGGAAGTGAAATAACTTGCCCAAGGCAACGCAGATAGTGAGTGGCAGAGCCACGATTCAAACAATTAGTTGCCTTCAAAATCCATGCCCTTCCCTCTCTGCATCACTGCCTCACGTAACAGAAGACTTGAAACTCTAGACCTCATGTCTGATTGAGAAACTAGAATGGGCTGGCAGCCGCAAGGACACATTTCAAGAGAGTTACCTTCTGCTCTTCCCGCAGTTACTTAGCTTATAGCTGCACCAGCTGGCACACCTGGGCTCACGGAGCCATGGAACTGCCGTGACCTTAGTGGTCATCCATGCAACCTCCTCATTTTATACAGGAGAGAAAGCGGAGGCGAGAAAGGGGGAGACGTTTTGGCAAGGCAAAACATTTTAAACTGAACTAAGCTACTCATTAGAAGCAACCGGATAATGGCCCCTCTTTGTGGGGGAACTTATCCCCAACTGGAGGATGGCATGCTGTATGAATTCTTCGGGAAAGTCCACCCCCCCTGTTGGGGGAGCAAGGTGGTTTGGGACCAGACAGGCATGTCTGAGGGTGATGGTTTTGTGAAATTCACAGATGATTTGGAACAGAAGGTAGCACTGATGGAGTGCCAACAGCAGCAGGACCAGGGTCTAAACCCATGCAGCTGAGTGTGGCAAAGTCAGCGGAGCATAGTCAGACATGTAGTGACAGCTACAGCCTGTGTTACCAGCAGTACCAGAACTTCCATGTTCAGTGTGGCTATGACCAGAACACGGGCAGCTATAGCTGCAGTTATCCCCCAGTATGGCTATACTCAGAGCACCATGCAGACACGTGAAGAAGTTGGAGACAATGCATGGAATCAAGGTACAAGCCCACTACCTAAGTGAAGATTCAGCACTGACTGGTTTCGATAGGGAAACAGACTCTTAAGAAACCTATGCCAAAGCTGGATATGACTGAGGCCAAGGGGAGCTCATGGAGCAGAATGAGGAGCTGGATGACGCACTGGCGGATAGTCACCAGCAGCCCCTGGACATGGTGTCTTCTGAGATCCCTGCTTTCGTGGAGCAAGAAGAAAAACTTGTGGAGTCTGAGGGGGAGATGAGACTCTTTTTTAAAATTGTGAAGGCTTTTTTGAAATGTGCGTTGGAAGATTTTAATAATGACCATTTCTGGAGATTGTGAATATTTATACAATGCTGCAGCCTTGACAGTGATCCATTTGCACTTGAAAAGCAAGTGACCAACTGCTGAACAAAATTCAAACTGCTCTTTTGGTCATAAACATTGCCCCATGAAGTTATCCACACTCCTAGAGATAAGGGTAGCTGGGGATACCCACAGTGGGTAATGACTCATTTAGTAAACCGTGGGAATGTAAACCAAGAAAAAAACACAATAAAAAGTAAAAAATAAAATAAAATCTCATCATTTTCATTGAAAGCAGCAGCATATGATGGTAACATGAGAGGGTTCTACAGCCAGACTGCTTGGGATCTGAGTTCCAGATTTGCTGCTTTTAGCTCAGGGACCTGAGACATTTAACATCTCCGTGCATTAGTTGTCTACAAAATGGGAAAAGTTACAGTAACTTTGGTCATAAAGATTTCGTGAGTTAGCCATGGAAAGTGCTAAGAAATAAGTACTCAGTAAGTGCCAGTGGCTCTCTGTTGTGGTCTGGCTGTTATCTATCAAGGGAAGATGCAATAATCACTAAATACAGCATAGATTTAAAATGTCATAGTTTTGTTTTTGTATAAATGGGTTTTCAGTCAATTATCTTCCCAGGCAGCCATCGTACATTCAGTCCCGACCTGCATTATTACAAACAGCCAGAGCGATGACTGTCCCTACTTCTGTGGCCCAAGTGAGTGGATACAGGGACAGCTCTGATGTGATTCAAATCTCCAAGCACAGAGAGAAGATCAAGCCCAGATAAACGGACCGTTAAGCACTGCCATAATTTGTGAAAAGGTCAGACAGTTACACAAGCATTTTGCTGAGACCTGAGAAAACCAAACATGAGAGAGAGAACACAAGACGCATGATTTCAAAGTAAGAGACACTTTGAAACTTTTTAGAGTCACTTTCTGAATATTATGAAACTTGGGGAAAAAATCTGTGTCAGCAAATTGAACATGGCAGCAATATTGCCCAAACAGTGAAACCCAGTGATTGATCCAGAGTAGACTGTTACGCCAACTAATCTAATTTGTGTTGGCAGCAGATACCTTCTGAAAGTTTTACTTGCTTTTAAAATACACTTATTATTTGGTGTCTGTGAAACTTTGATCTTACCAACCATTATCAGTCATGGCAGTCAGGTAAGGTGAATACCCAGGATTATTACTGCAATGGACAGACTTTGCCCTAAAGGAACTTCTAGTCTAATTATAACCTAGCACAAGATCTAGGCAAGGGTGACTTTGTGTAGTTTAGACATCAAGAACTTAGTTAGGCTTGAGAAGATGGGGATTGTGTTCTTTGATGATGTGTTTTAGGCGTTAATCTCATCAAAATGTTTCTCTCTCCTTTTTGATTTCCCTGTAGTTCTAATTTTAGTTTTCTCAACAGATTTTCCCAGCCTTAGCTGGCTCTAAGTCCACATGTTAAGGCAGTTTGCTACTAACTCAGAGAAATCATTTTAACTCTCTCATACATTTTCATTGACTCTTGTCATTCAGACCTTAATTTAATCTTAAGTTTGTTCATTTAGAATCTTATAATTTAAAACAATTTTCTGATGTAGTAGCCTTTCCCAGTCTCCAAATAAAATATCCTTGAAGGCACAAGAGGAAATTCAAACAGAAACTCAAGAATATCTAGAAATAACAACAATGAAAATATAGTAGATTACTTCTATGGAAAATAACTAAAATACAACTTAGAGAAAAACTAATAACCTCGAATACTTCCCAGACTACAAAAAGAAAGGAAAATGTAAATTAGGCATCCAAGTTTAAAATCTAATATAAGCTTAACAAAAGCAAAATGATGGAATTAATAAGGATAAAGAGAAATGAATGACTTTGAAATGAGGATAAAGTAGGACTAAACAATAAATTTAGAAACTGGTTAAAATGCCAAAAAGCAAACAACTTATTGTTGACTCCAATAAGGAAAATGGAGAAAAAGCAAAAAGCATACACAATAAGAAATCAGAAAGGTAAAATAACTCAGATTCAAAGAAAATTTGAAGAATCATAACAGGTTGGTTTTTTCAATTTCACAAAATGGGTAATTTTCTAGAAAAAAAAAAAAAATTGCTTACTAAGGCTTCCCAACAGAGCATACCTGATGGGCTGAAAGAAATTGGAAAGTTGCTTAGTTTTTCCCCTACTTTCTGCTACCCTTAAGCTCAGAAATGGAGAGTCTGTGTCAACATGAAGATGAAGCCACTGGCTGCCGAAGGATTGGAGGGCCCAGAGCAATGTTTCTCTTTCTATATCCCCTTGGTAACTATGACTCTATGAATATGACATTTCCTCAAAGATACTGAAGGGGGAAAGGTGGCACTGGTTCATTGCATTCTTTTGGGGGGAGGGTGTTATTTTGTATTTTTAATTATTATGGGTACTTAATAATTGCATTATATGTCTTTGTAGTATATTGCATTATGTGGATTTATATGTACATGTGATGTTTTGGTACGGGCATACAATGAATTAATCAAATCAGGGTAACTGGAGTATACATCACCTCAGGAATTTATCATTTCTTTGTGTTAGGAAGTCTAATTTCACTCTTTTAGTTAAAGTATACCTTAACTCATTGATTATAGTCACTTTGTTATGTTATCAAATATTGCTCCTTCTATCTAAATAACTAATTACACTTTTGTACCTGTTTACCATCCCCTCTTTATCTTCACCCCTCCCTGCTACCCCGTCCAGCACCTGGTAACCACCATTCTACTCTCTGCCTCTATGAGATAAAATGTTTTAGTATTTACCTCTCACATCAGGTGAGAGCAGGTGAGATTTGTCTTTCGGTGCCGGGATTATTTCACCTAATGTAATGTTCTCCAGTTCCATCCATGTTGTTGCAATAGTTCATTGCATTCGATCAAGAAAAGCCCTTTGGACAGTGTAGAGGCGAAAAAAGCACATGTTCTGATTTTTTTATGCACTTCATCATTTCAGAAGATCAGGTACAAAAGGATTCCACATTTCAGGCCTGCAACAACTGCTTTTCCCAGTGTCATAAATTAGGTTGCATGAAATGTTCCACTTCCTACTGATCTGAGAAGGTGTCATCAGCATGAAGAAGAAAGGCGAACTGGGCCAAAGAACTTGGCAAAGGTAGTACAGGCAAACATCATGTATGGGTGTCAATCTCAGAGAGATCGCTGGGCTTAAAATCCAGAGCTTCCACACAAGGATTAGGGGCGAGAAGAGGAAGATCAAATGAAGTTCTCTTCTGTTTCGTTAAGCAAGAAAACCCAGAGCAGAGCCTACACTTTACTTTATCCAAAGCAGAGGCATTATTTTTCCAAATTCCCACATTTCTTCCTTACTTCAGCCTTCTAAAATTATCTTACTGTTGAGTTATTGAAATAGAGAAAATCACAAGGGATTTTTATATTGATATCTGCCCAGATCCCATTCCTACTTCCATCACATGTTTTATTAGGTTAAATAACTTTGCATATCCAACCTCTCAGGACTTGAGTCCTGAAATCTAGTGAGTTTCACCCTGCAATACAATCACTACAAAAGACTTCTATGGAGTATTATTAATAATCAAGAGTGGTCCTGGATTCACCCAAAGTTAGAAGGTGGTGCTATGGTCTGAATGTTCGTGCCCAACCCCCCCCCGGGATTCATATGTTAAAACCTAATCTCTAGTGTGAGGGCATTAGGAGGTGGGATCTTTGGAAGGTGATTAGATCATGAGGTTGGAGCCCACATAAATGGGACTGGTATTCTTATAAAAGTCCAAGGGAATTTGTTTGCCCCTTCTATATGTGAGAATGCAGTATGATGATTCCATCTATCCATCAAAAAATTGCCCCTCATTAGACTTAGAATCTGCTGGCACCTTAATTTTAGACTTTTCAGTCTCCAGAAATAAATTTATGTTGTTTGTAAGCTGTCCGTTTGAAAGTGTTTTGTTTTAGCAGCCAGAATAAGCTTAGGACACTTGATTCACTTCTATCTACAATGCTAAAGCAGCTTCAGGTATCAAGGTTTCTCAAAATATCTGGTTAGCTGTAAATAATGCAGACCTACTAGGGAGGACCTAGTAGGCCTAGGTTAGCTGTAAACAATGCAGATCTACTAGGGAGGACCCAGTAGGCCCAGGTTAGCTGTAAACAATGCAGACCTACTAGGGGGGACCTAGTAGGCCCAGGTTAGCTGTAAACAATGCAGTCCTACTAGGGGGGACCCAGTAGGCCCAGGTTAGCTGTAAACAATGCAGACCTACTAGGGGGGACCCAGTAGGCCCAGGTTAGCTGTAAACAATGCAGAACTACTAGGGCGAACCCAGTAGGCCTAGGTTAGCTGGAAACAATG
>CAUYPK010171346.1:0-22525 GCA_963574355.1 Loris lydekkerianus
CTCTTCAGTGGGGAATTCAAGCCATTAACATTTATTGAGATAATTGATAAGTGTGGTAGTATTCTATTCATCTTATTTTGTGAGAGTTCATTGCTTAGTTTTATCTTTTGCATCAATGTGGAAGTTAGGTTCTGTCCTTTAATTTCTGAGTTCTTACTTTGCTGCTGCTCCATTGTGATGATCAGTGTGTAGAACAGGTTGAAGTATTTCGTGTAGAGCTGGTCTTGTTGTGGCAAATTTCCTCAGTGTTTGTATATTTGTAAATGATTTTATTTCTCTGTCAATTTTAAAGCTTAACTTAGCAGGGTATAAAATTCTGGGGTGGAAATTGTTCTGTTTAAGTAGATTAAAGGTAGATGACCATTGTCTTCTTGCTTGGAAAGTTTCATTAGAGAAGTCTGCAGTCACTCTGATGGATTTGCTCCTGTAGGTCAACTGGTGCTTACTCCTGGCAGCTTGCAGAATCTTTTCTTTTGTCTTGACTTTGGACAGGTTCATCACAATGTGTCTTGGAGAAGCTCAGTTAGAGTTGAGGCGACCTGGGGTTCGCTATCCCTCTGAAAGCAGTGTGTCAGAATCTTTGGTGATATTTGGGAAATTTTTATTTATAATATTCTCCAGTATGGCTTCCATTCCTCTGGGGCATTCTTCTTCCCCTTCTGGGATTCCTATAACTCATATGTTGGAACACTTCATAAAGTCCCATAATTCTGACAGTGAATGTTCTGCTTTCTCTCTCTTCTGCCTCTTTTACTATCTGAGTTACCTCAAGAACTTTGTCCTCTACCTCTGAAATTTTTTCTTTTGCATGGTCTAACCTTTGCTGATACTTTCCATTGCATCTTCAAGTTTTCTAATTGACTGCTTCAGTTCCTTATCCGCTATATCCTATCTATATTCTTCATATCGTTCATCTCTTATTTGATTCTGTTTTTGGATTTCCTTTTGGTTATTTTCCACTTTATTAGAAGTTTCCTTCATTGTTTCCATCATTTCCTTCATTGTTTGTATGTATGTATTCCTTCATCATGTGTATTCTAAATTCTCTTTTTGCCATTCGTAACATTTCTTTATAGGTGGAGTCCTCTGCAGTAGCTACCTTATGGTCCCTTGGAGGGGTTGCTCTGGACTGGGTCTTCATGTTGCCAGGAGTTTTCTGCTGATTATTCCTCATGAGTGATTTCTTTTATCTGTTTCCTTGCCATAATTTTCCTTTCACTTCCTCTTGTTCTTTAAGTTCCCATGCCTGTGGACTAAGGTTTCAATGAGTCCTTTTGGTTTGGGACCAGAAGGGTGAGAAGGTTGAAGAGCAAGAAGGAATAAAAGAAAGAAAAAGAAAGAAAGAAAAGAAAATAGAGAAAGGAGAGAGGATGGGTAAAAGGGAATATTGACAAAAAGAAGAGAGGCACAGAAAGAAGGAGACAGAGCAATATAGGTGTACAATAGGGTACTTTGACACAACATTAAAAAAAAAAATCAACCTCTGGGGGTGCCAGTTTGGGTGGTTCCCTTGAGGTCAGCAGCTCTTTCCTAACCTGTTTGGACACAGTGCCTCACCCCCACCAAGTAGAGTGGAAAGACAAAAATTCTATAAATGAAACCAAAACAAGCAAACAGAAAACTTTATAGGATAAAATTGGGTGAAAAACCAAATAATAGGGGTAGAAACACTAGCAAAAATAAAGTTCTAATTATTGAAAAAGGCAGCAATGGGAAATTGTATTTAAACTAGAAAAATGGAGAAAGAAAAGAAAGAAAAAAAGAAAGAAAAAAAATCTGTACGGAAAAGGTTGAAATTAATAAACAAAACAACAACAACAACAAAATAAACAAAAGACAAGCAAACCAAAAAACAACCAAAAACAAAGCAGTATATATACCTTGTTGAATATTGTTTGGGCAAGAGGTGGTCTTCTTGGGTATGAGATGTTAATCACAATGCTGATACAACTGGAGGCCTCCGCTGATTTCTCAAACCCCACAGGGTGGAGACCCTAAATCTCCCTTCAGCTCTCTTAAAAGGCACTTTAAACTTCTAAACTTGGCTAAGCAGAAGCTTTCCAAGGAAAATGCTTGTCGCTGGGATCACTGCTGAAGTGGCCATCCACTTACCCAGTATGCCAAAACTGGTCTCATTCTGCCTCTGAGGGTTAAGGCTGTAAGGCAGCTCAGTCCCCACTTTTAGGCTGCTCAGTCACTAGATTACTAGTTCCACCTGATCTTTGCTCTATGACCGTGAGGACGGAGCTTGCTGGGGCATTTCTCTCAGAACGGCTCCCTGCGGCCCACAGCTGAACACTATTAGCTCCATCCGGCTCAATGGCTCAGTCTGGGGCCCTAGACAATGCCCAAAGTTCTCCGCACTCCTGCTCAAGCTCTCCCCAAGGCAGTTTAACTGAGTGCCAAGTCCAAAAACACCAAAAAAGATCACAGATAAAGCCTTCCCAGTTTGCAGTCTCACTGCTGCTGTACTTACAGCTGCTGGCAGGATTAGACCGATCAAACACACGCAACCACTTGCCAGTTTTCCACTGTTTTTATCCTCCTCTTGGGGTCCAGAAGTCTGTCACTGACTCCCTGTATCGTCAAAGGGATGATTATAGGCAGATCCCACCAGCCAGAGATGCCTGGAGTCTTATCTCCCCTGACTCATGGTGCCTAGTTGCAGAAAAGCTGTTACTCAGCCTCCATCTTGCTCTCACTCCCCCCAAAAAATAGTTTTTTCAAGGAAAATATTAGTAATAAAATACGTGCTTGGAAAAAGTGTGTCCAATTCTTCAATCCTATGTATATTTTAATGTTCAAAGAATTGAAATACACATACTAACTGGCTTCAATTTTTTTTCAGAGTAAAATGTACATACAACATACAAAAATCTGTTTGTATGTCTATATTAGAAAATGTACTTAAATTGTGAATTTTACTTTTCTGGCTTCCTCAAGGAAATTGTATGCCAAATTTGTTAACTGAAGGGATATAAAGACAAAGTAAGCAATATATACAACTCTTTTCTAAATTGAAACCACCCTAAAGCACAAAACAAATGATTTTCTTTGTTGTGTATCTGGCATGGCTGCACCAGAAGATGCAGCATGAGCCACGTTTTCCCAAGACCTTAGTTTTAGGGCATTTCTCCCACACAGAATCTTGTAATATGACAGGTAACATCAAACTAGACACTTAAAGACAATTTTAAAGGCATCTGTATTTTCTCTGTGAACTCATCATTTATAGAAAGAATATTTTCATTATGTTTAATTAAAGGTATACTTTAAATTCTTCAGCAACAAAAACCAACCTTCAAATGTAATAAATTTAACATTATGAAATTTTGCTTCCATAAATTTATACTCTCTTGAAATAATGATGGGGTGATATTGTCTTACCCCTATTAAACCAAAGTAAACACTAATTGTATTTTTTTCATGTTCAGCTCAGGAGCCTTTGTAGATAACATTTTTTAAATGCACAAGAATATAGCAAACATAAAATAAAATATTTTTTAGTATTAGAAGTGTCACATTCACTAGGATTATTAATAATATTGTTATCATTAAAAATAAAAGGCCTACCCTAAACAACAGTGTTGGGGTTTTTTTGCTTGTTTTGTTTTTTATTATTAAGTCTTTTGTACATATATTTTGGTAAGTATACTAAATGTCTTTTTACAACCTTTATCTTGCAATTATTAAAAACTATGATGGCTAACCTATATTCAACCCAATGCCTCGAATAATTTAAAACCAGTTCCAAGTGGCACCTTCACCTTTTGAAGGTTTCTTTAGCCAGGTCAGCTCTGCTTGTGGTCTCCTTTGCTCCTTGGTAATCACCAGCATTGTGTAATCTGCTAGAAAGACAAGTGGTCTATTCAATAAATAATTACTATTGAAATTAAAAAAAAAAAAAGAATACAGCACACAACAGGCATTTAATAATTTTTATATTAAATTATATCTTAAAAGAAATGCAATGTTCTATGTTAAAATGTGTATATATATTTCTTTTAGATTATAAACATCAGAGAATTCCTGTGTGTGTATGTGTATGAAAGAATTAAGAAGAAACCATTGTTGAAACATCTTCAATGAAAGCAAACTTATTATTTTCCTGTTTTCACATGTGTAGAACTCACTAAAGTCATCCCATTATAAGAAAGACACACAATTCACAAATAATTTTAAAACTGTGGAACTTCATAGCTTCTTTGGGTGGCTCTAAATTGTGTCTATTGCCAAAGTCATTGTGGTTACCAGATCCTTGCTTTTCTAGGATGGAAAATATTTTGTTACTCAAAAAACATGTCATATTATTTACATAAATATAAATAAATTATATTTATCATATAATTTAGATAAAGAGAGCTTAGGTCAAAATCAAAATAGAAAACAGGTCATTTGCAGTTGAAGTGACATCCCTTTGAAAAGACTCCAGAGGTATTTATAGAGCAGCCCTCATGACCCTATGCCCGCCTGACTCCATCATTTCTTTCACAAGAGTCTTCAACTTGCTTGGTTTTTACAGCTTCCAACTGTCTTAATCATTTGTGCTGCTAGAACAAAATAGGACAGGCTGGGTAATTTATAAAAAACAGAAATTTATTTCTTTAATTCTGGAAACTGTAAAGTCCAAGATCATGGTGCCAGCATCTAGCGAAGGTCTTGTTGAATCCTCAACATGGCAGAAGAGCAAAAAGGAACTCACTCCTACAATCCCTTTTTATAATGGCATTAATGCATTCATGAGGGCAGCCCTCATGACTTGAACACCTCTCAGAAGGCCACCCTTTCCAACACCATCACGTTTGGGATTAAGTTTCTAACACTTTCAAACCATGGCTCTAACTTTCAAAATTATGTCTCCTACATAATGGAAAAGATTGTGCAAAAGTTTTTAAATATCTAAGAAATAAAGGATAAAGTTAAAAATACCAAGAGAGGTGTACTATGAAAAGGCCAAATGTTAAAATTATTCCAATGTTCCTTAACTATCCTAGATCATAGAGAAAGAAGAAAATCTCCCCAATTTAATTTTTGAAGAAAAAATAAATGTATTGCCCAAACACATTGTAAACTATGTCCCCAAGACATTAAAATTGAATATGTAATGGAATTGTGCATCTCTAAAAGGAATTTTCTATCCAGCCTATATTGACATAACAACAAACAGCAATGTTAAATTCAAATTTTTGCCCTGCTTGGATCTCAGGGTCCCTTGCTTCACCTCTACTGAATCTCCATGCTTTATGCTTAGACATCATGTTTCTAAGGCTGGTGCTGACCCTGAGCATTTAATCAGAAAGAAGTCATTTTTCAAGAACTCAACGTCAAGTCATATTGTAGTTCTACCATTATGGTTTAGCTCTGTGATTTAAGTTCTAACTCAGTTTCTTGTGCCTGAATCACTTGACTGATAATCTGCTTAGCGCTCAGCTATCCTGTGGAAAGCAATTTCGCACTGGAGCCCCTTTTGCCCTCCATCAGGTTCTATAACTCCTGAGACTAACCGCCTCTGACTCACCTTCTAGGTGGGACACCTAGATACTGACTTATCTAAACTGGTTGAGCACAGAACTGTTACTAACTCCAGTTTGCTGGATTGAACAGCTTCTCCAAATACAGGATTGAAGCTCACCCTTCATTACCCAGCCAGTCCTCAGAGCAGTTTTAGTTCTGGGCATCAGTCCCTGTAAGCCCGGCTCCTTTTTTCTGTGTTTCACTAAGCAGTGCCTGACAAGGAAGGACCTTGTTTATATATTACCTTGCCATCCTTAACTACTAACATTTGTATATGTCCTCATAACAGCATGCAAAACACACACACACACACACACACACACACACACACACACACACTAATGTAATGCTGCCATCAGTAAGTGAGTTTTCTGGGAGGGGGGAGAGAGGAGGAGGATTGGCAGAAGGAGGGAGGGCATGAGGCAGGATCTCACCTAATGTGCATATTGTGAGGGTGTATAACATGTCCCCTGGGTAAGGGGCTCTTTTACAAGTGGAACTTTACCCTGGAAGTGAGAACAATGTAACCTAAAAATTTGTACCCTCATATTCATTTGAAATAAAAAATAAATAAGTGAGTTTTCCCGTGGAGACACACACACAGTGTACACACTTGTATAGGCAGATAAACACGTATGTAGACACACACGTAGGAGCCTAAACGACAGTTAGTCTAATTTCCTCAAGGGGTGGAATTATATCATTGCCATAGTATCCAAGGCAGTTTTTGTCCCTGGTGGTATTTGGCAAATGCTTGTTCAGTGATGGACAAACTAGATGCCCAGTTCTACTTACAGCCCTGCTGTCCACATCCTACTTGCACTTTCTCATGGCGTATCTACTCAAGAGTTTTTCACTATAAAGTCTTTCATTTCTCTGTTTCCTCTTCCCCTCAATGCTCTGGGGTGAAACTCTCTGGGTGAAGCTCTTTAGAAGAGCTTGACATCCATTTTGGGCCACTATTCAAACTAAAGTGCCTTAAGAACATGAGTGCAGTTCATGAAAAATTGCTATGAAAACAACACTTTATTCAAGATGCATTCTTCAAGATACCATTGAATACATATTAACTAGTGGCAGGACCACTTGTCTTCAGATTAATAGGTATGTTGTGTTTATTCAACACCAAGAGATCTCTTAATACATTGTTCAAGGGAATTGCCAAAAATGTTTTAGGATCATGTGAGAGGATCAGTATTGGCACCCGAAAGGAAGCTATATTTCTGTTGAAATGTTCCAAAATTATTTATTTAGAGGGGAAGTATGTGAAATGCAACACGCTACCTTATTAATGTGTACAGAAGCACAGTTTCTGTGGACAAAAGCACAGTTTTGTGTGACTTTCAGTGTCATTAACAAGGAATTTGGTAGATAGTGTCTTACAATTTAATTCATAGCTTGTCTGAATCAAATGTCACCTCCCATTTCCCAGCCATCTACACATATTTTCAACCATCTGTGCTTGCTTATGGAGACCCACCTATCATGTCCTACCAAGTCTCATGGCTTAAGCAGCTCATGAGTCCCCATTTCTCACAGGCCACCCCCCATTTTGTCCCTTTTCAACTATTTTCTTTTTGCCCTGTTCTCAATTCTCTCTGGACTCTACAGTACCCTCTTCCCAATGCAAATCTTATTTTAAATGCTGAGAAAGGAAGAACAAAAGCAATTTGACTTTGAAACATATAAGTATACCATGCCTTAAAGTCTTAACCAAACAAAGGTCTATTGTCTTCACTCAAAGCAAAACACCATTCCAGATTTGTATGAATTAAAGTTATGTGTAAGTTGGGGTGTGATAGCTCATGCCCATAATACTAGCACTATGGGAAGCCTAGGCTGATGGATTGCGTGTGCTCAGCAGTTCAAGACCAGCCTGAGCAACAGCAAGACCCTGTCTATACTAAAAATAGAAAAATGAGGCAAGAGGATCACTTGAGCCCAAGAGTTGAAGGTTGCCATGATGTAGGACACCATGGCACTCTATCCAGGATGACAGCTTGAGACTCTGTCTCAAAATTAATTAATAAATTTAATTATGTATAGATTAAGAGATATTTGACTTTTTCTCTATCTTAGCTTGATTGCTAGGCAATTATAAAGAGTTGAGAATAATAATATCAAACTAAAAGGTCATTTATGAGGATGAAATGAGATCTGATTCATAAGTGCGTGTTTTCTAGTCAGAGAACATATTAGTCTGATTTAAATAGGCTTTTCCATAACAATAGACCCTTGTCTCAGGACAAAATAGTATAAGTTTAAAATCACTTATGTAATTCTGGCCCAACGTTGGTAAATACTTACATTTAA
Source organism: Loris lydekkerianus (assembly GCA_963574355.1). Taxonomy (NCBI): domain Eukaryota; kingdom Metazoa; phylum Chordata; class Mammalia; order Primates; family Lorisidae; genus Loris; species Loris lydekkerianus. Next base: position 7,828 of record CAUYPK010171346.1, read on the forward strand.
TCAGACTGTAGTTTTTATATAAAAGAGTCATCTATTGCTTCAGTAACTAGCTTCATGCTATATTTAGAAAAAAAAATCATAATTATAAACATAAATAAATGCTAGTGTTTTAATGTATTAGGTTTCACTAAAATATTAAAATAGCAACCTCCAATGAAATAGGTAAATTGAGTATAATACTTCTCTTATGCATAGAATTTTTGCCATAACTCTGTGGGCAGAATTATCTTCTTTATTTGAATTTGATACCATTTTCCAAATAGAAAATTCAAGTAACAATTTCAAAAGTAGTAGAACTAATAAAACAGCTATCAGTAAGTTACTCAGTTAAATTATAAATATTAAATAAATAGCTTTATAAATGCTTCATCGCAATGGTTCTATTTGAGAAAAGGTTTAGAAAAATAGGTCACTCAAAATAGCCACAAAAATTAGAAGACAAAGCTAACAATGCAATAGAAACTTCCAGGCAAAAATAACAGCAAAAATGAAGTAAAAGGAATAGGAGGAGTGGAGTGGGAACAGGAGGAAGAGGAGAAAGGAGGAGGAGGAGGACACATTTTTCAAAGAATTAATCCTTAATTTTATCTTACACAGTAATTTCACTAAAGGAAGAAATCATCTCAACAGCTATTAAAACATACTGTAAGCCTACATTAATTAAGCCACTGATTGTGATTAAAAAAAACAAAGAGAATTTAAGTTCCACACTTATATATGAGTTTAGAATATTTAAAAGATGACATTTTAAATTCCTGGGGGGAAATAGATTGTAGAATAACATTATTAAAATGAAAAAAAAAAAGGGATAAATCTTTTTAGGGAATTTAGGAAAGAAAGAAATTTCCTCTACATATATCATAGGCTAAAAATAACTTAGAGGTAGATTAAATAGCCTAACATAAATATTACAGGTAATAAATAATAGACAATATTGTAGTAAAATTATTTCTATGATCTCCTTAAGACACAGAATTCCAAAATCATAGTGCAAAGAAATTAGAAAAATTTTAAATTCTTTAAATATTAATTTTAAACAATGGACTGATGTGGCAAATATAAGTAAGGATCTTTTTTTTAAGCTATACACTGTATCATTAGTTTTATCAGAAAAAATTAGAGACACTATAAACATAGAGCATAGGTCATATGTAATATCATCTGTCATGAAAAGAATAAAGTAGACGTTCCTACACCTCATAGAACAATGTCCGTATGATCTTGTTAAATAAGAACAGCAAATTACAAAATATGTCTTAAGATGATCCCACTACTGTGAGAAAAGCAAGGCTCATGCACACATGTACATTCATATGTGCTCAAAAAGGTTTTAGAAATATATATAAATTAGTTATTAACCAAGTTGTTAATATCATTATCTGCAGTGATTGACACTGAAAGAGACGCAGAGGAGCTGTCATTTCATACTTTCCATACTTCTCACTCACTTGAATGTGATTTTAATGCAAACAAGCTAGGTGTGTCATTTCCCTCAAAAATATTTACTTTTTAGAATAGTTTTATATTTACCGAAAAATTAGAAAATAGTACAGAGTTTCCCAAAACACACACCCAATATGCCCTTATGCACCTTTGTATGGTACATTCGCCAAAATTAATGAACTAACATTAACATGTTATTATTTAGTAATGTACATGACTTCTCTAGATCTCTTAAGTTTTTATCTAATGTCTTTTTTCTGTCCCAGGATCTCATTTGAGATGTAACATTATTTACATTATTTAATGGCTGCGTCCCCTTAGCTGTGACAGTTTCTCAGACTTTTTTTATTTTTTATGAACTTGACAGTTTTGAGGATCACTGCTCACATTATTTGTAGGACGTCCTTCTATTGGAATTTCTTTAATGTTTCTCTCATGATAAGATGGGATTTGGGTTTGGGGAAGGAAGATCACTTAGTGTCATTTTTATCAGGTCACATCAAAGGTAAATACCACCTATCAGCATGATTTACACTCAGTGCTACTGACTTTAATCACTTCGCTGAAGGAGATTTTGTCAGGTTTCTTCACCGTAAAGTTACTCTTTCTACCTGGCTTCTTCTCACACTGTAATCTATGGAAGAAAAGAGTACCAATTTATGCTCCCCTCCTTTGGGGCAGAGTATTTAAACAAACTATTTGGAATTCTTCTGCCCAGATTTGTCTTTTCTCCCACATTTATTAATTTATTTAACATTTATTTAATAGTATGAACTCATGGATATTTATTTTATACTTTGGGCTATAAGCCAATGTTATTTTATTTATTTTATTGCTAAAATTGTTCCACCTCTGGCCTTTGGGAGCTCTTTCAGTTGGCTCCTCCAGCAATGTGTTTTGTTTGGGTTTGAATAATTCCTTATTTCCTGGCACTAGGAGATGTTCCAGCCTTACTTCATAGTTTTCCTTCCCCAGACGTAGAATCAGTCATTTCTCCAAGGAGCCCTGGTTCCTTTCACTGGAGAATGGTCTTAAAAACAAAGATTTGAGAGCTCAGTCTGTTCTTCACTACTGGAGTATTTTTGCTTCTAGGCCTCTTGGCTGACAGAACAACAAAAAAAGTGTGTATACTAACATCTACATATACAAATATGTAAAATCCTAAGTAGTTCTATATATAACCATTGGTATTAAATCAAGCTAAACATCCGTCTTCAACTCTAAACCATGGCCACATCACACTAGCCTCTTTCTCTTGTGTATCTGTAGATTCTCACTTCAAGAGTGAGTGATCTGGCTCCTACCACCTGCCACTAATGTACTTAATGTTTCGATTCCATTGACATATGTATCTGTTGGAGAATTGTTACTTGTATGCCCATGAGAAACAACTTTATGAACTAGAGTACAGCACTTTCGTGCAGCTCCCTTTAGTGTTAATGTTACAGATTCATTTCCAAAGTCCGAATCCTTTGCCCTCGCCTTCTTCAGTGAGGATTTTCTTTCCACATTTGTAATACACATATATTCTCATTACAGTCTCCATTCCTTCCTAGAATCTCTCGACCTCCTCAATAACTTTTTCAAGAATTGCCTACATTAAGGTTCACTCTTTCTGTCACTCTTTTGACAAAGGCCTATCGCCATGTATCTACCATCACAGGATCATGCAGAAGAGTTTTGCTGCCCTAAAAATTCCCTTTGCTTCACCTATTCATTTCTTCCCCTCCCCCCCAACCCTGCCAATCACTTATTCTTTCACAATTTCAATAGTTTCCCCTATTCCAAAATGTCATATAATTGAAATCACATAGCATAGAGCTTTTTCAGACTGGCTTCTTTTACCTAAGAAAAAAATTCTAAAGCAATTAATTAAGATATAACTGATTTAAAGTTTAGAAAAAGGAATATAAATATCTAGGATAGACTAAAATTTTTAAGCACCAAATTTAAAATTCATAATCTTTGTGACACTTGGAGGCACTAGGATGTGATAGGAAAGACTCAAGTGACCTTCAGTAAAAAGTCCTTAATTCCAATCCCTGTAAAGCAAGGCAGGAACGCACTGGCCAGTCTTAATTACTAGGATGGCTGGTCTAATGGTGAGAAGTGACTTCTAAAGTAACTAGGATTTATCCACAGCTAGAATGCAAACCATTTTAGGGATATGGTTAGGAGAGTAATTTTATTCTAAATTTGTTTTTTCAATACCAGACCTTTTAAGAGACCATATTATGTTTAAAAACCAAATACCCATAGGTATGATATGGACAAAAATATACTCTGCATGGCTTAATAGTGTACTATTTAAAGTGCAAAAATTATACCATACAGAAGCTTGAAAAAAATGTAATGATCAGGCGGTTAAAGGGAATGTATTCTACATAAGAACAAGCGATTGTTTCTTTAAAAATGGTATTTAGGCAAACTGCAAGTAAAAGTAGACTTAAAACAATAAGGTTTTTTTGTTGTTAAACTAAAATCATTAGGTAGAAAATGATATTTAAATTTGATACTGCTGTAGGGATAGATAAAAATAAACCCTTATGAATTATTCAAATAAAAGATGTGACAGTATTTTGATGTTAGATTTCTAGGTACTGCTCACCCTCTAGTTCTGAGTCAACTACTTATTGTATTGTGGTGTCCTTGGTTCGTGCCAAAGCCAGGAAGTCCTGAACCAGAAATCTTCTAAGAACGCCTATTCTTATGAGATATTTAATCTCATCTTTTTGGCGAATTAAAACTAAGAATACATTTGGATCTGGCTACTGAACTTTCTTGCTGCTTACCTAACCCGAAGGCTTTTACACTTTTATAAAAAGTTTTTAAAGAAACATTTTCTGGAGAGAAAGAAGATTATTATAGTGTGTCTTTAGAAATTAAATCAAAGAAGTTTATGGATTTGAGGGAGTTAGGCCTTTTAGGTTTGAGTCAGAAAATTTAATTTTTTCTTTATTGCTTGAGTGTAATGAGAAATAAATATCTACTGGCGCCTCTCAAAACAGCATACCTTAATCAAATTCTTCAAGATGTCTTAGCTAAAACTATATCATTTATTAAAAGGACACCTCCAGGGATTATTTAAATTTGAGAGGTTTTTAGAACTGACAATACAAGAACCTAGAGAGAATTATCAAACTAAGATTTTGTTTAGTTGAGACCTTCAAAAATTACTTAGCCAAAGGAGGAGGGGGGAGTTCCCTGCAAAGATCCACATTTAACCTTCATATTGGCAAATGTTTTCAAAATATTTGACAAAAGTGAGAATATGAGGAAATGGACAACTATACATCATTGGTATATGATGTATCTACCATCACAGGATCATGCAGAAGAGTTGGTAGATACATGGCGATATATGACAGAATAAATACTTTCAGAATATTCTAGTAATATAACTAAAAACCAATAAACGATACCTATCTTTAACTCAGTAACTCTATTTCTACTCAGAGAATGAGTCTAATGATTTAGTTACAAGAATATCCATCCCATTATTTATAATGGTAAATGTCAGAGTCATTGAAATGTTCAATGGTATGCATTATTTGAGTTTAATAAATAAAAATAACTACCCATAATGACCCTTCTAAATGTTTCAACGTTCCCAGAAACCCTATTGAGTAAGTGCTATTGTCACCGCCATTGAGAAAGCTTACACACAAAGAGATTAAGTAACTCACTTGAGCTCATACCCCAGCAAAGCTGGGATATGAGGCCAGACTACCTAGTTCAAGAGTGCATACTCTTAATCACAATTAGCTATGGTTATGGCTAATATCAACTGAGTTCCTGCTATGTCTGTCAACCTGAGCACATGACATGTAGTATTAAGCCATCTAGTTCTCACAGCAGCACTGTGGACAGTGTTATAAAGTGGACACTCACTGTCATTACCTTAAAGGGAAAGGAAGTGAGGTCTTTCTCAGTAATAGGAATACTATGTATTTCTTCCAAGCTTATTCTCTGCCATTCTCCCTTATCCCTGCTCTGGCTGTTCCAGTTAAAGTATAATCCATGAAGTGTGGGGCACTTAGACTTTTCTGTCAAAGTCATCCATTTCCTACTTTAGATCTGGAAGGTGCCTGTAGACTTGGATGTCTTTGATTCATTTCAGAATCATCTTTGTGAGCCAATGTTTTTTGTATACTTTGTCTTAAGAAAGGGTCCCTCTTCTGGCTTCCATAATGACAGAAGGGATGAATTTTTATTCATATCAGTACATTTCAGTATGCAAATGGAGTCAGTGTTCCTTTTACTTAAAATCTGTATATTACTTTTGAAATAAGTAAAGAAATATTGAATTTTTTTTTTCTTTTCAAAGAGATTGTACCTGAAAGTAAAAGTGAAAAACTTCATGATTTAGAAAAGAAATCCTGGTCTTAAGCTCCATAATATATTGAAGCAACAATTGGTCATCTCTGCAATAATGTTATAGCATCATAGTTGATCATTTAATATTGTGCTTTGGGGTCCAGCTATTTCTCTGAATTTATGACCTTTAGTCCTCTTTAGGAAATAGCTAGGGTGGGTTTTTGGTGTTTTAAGTTTGTCTAGAATCTTTGGCTCTGGGGAAAAGATTAAAGATCACACAATAGAATAAAGAAAGAGAACCTCCTCCATTAAACTTCATTTTGAGCCTTCATCCCAGCTGAATGAATCAGGTAACAGTTTTATCCTTATTAAAAGTGTTAAAAAAAAATTTAACTTATAACAGAGACAAGTGCAAGAAAATAGTTTGCAACTAAAACATTTTGATAACCAAAAAGCAAGGCCCTGGTTTAAAAAAAAAAAAAAAGTAACCCCAATAAGTAAAGAGATTGCATAAATAATCATTATTAAGCCTCCTTGGACCGAAAAGCGAAGGGTGATAGCTGAAGAGGAAGCCAGGAATTGATGCAGCATTGGTGAGTATCGCTGAATAGGAATCTTAGGCTCTAGCCCCAACCCAGGACCAGGGAGGCCATGAGACGGAGGGGTGATGAATTGGTGTGGAAGATAGAATTAAATACCTCCTACAGGTATTGCATATTTTAGACAAGAGTTAGGCGATGATACCATATCTTATTTTATCATGCATCAGAATGGCTTGGAAGGCTTGCTAAGCCACAAATTGTTGAGTCCACACCAATGATTCTAATTTAACAGATGTGAGGTGGAGCCTAACTTGCATTTCTAGCAAGATCCAGGTAATGGTGATGCTAGTTAAGGAACACACTTTGAAACCACTGGTACATATGGATTACCTTTTATTTCTTGGGTGTAACACAGTGTGCTTAATGTTGTCCATTTATCCCTCCAGATCTACTTTCCGCCGTCTCCACGTTGCTCTGGCTTCCAGGAGCTTGTCTCTGAGCTATGCAAGGGAAGCAGTGATGCCCTTCTCCTTTGTCTCCCAATTGATTTGAACCAATGGAGGATTCTAATGGGAGAGAGGGAAGAGAAGGACATAGGGGACTTATTCCCCAGGCTCCCTCTGTCCCATCACTGCAGATTGACTACCTTCCTCAAGAAGGACACAGATGTTGTGATGTCATGAGACCCTCTACAGCCTCATGAAATCGTTCTTTTGCCTTGCCCCTCTGGCTTAAGGGGAGTCACAGCTTCCATTGCTTTCAGCCCTAGGTTTCTGCAAATCTCTTACTGCTTCCCAAAATGTGCCCACATCTTTATAAACAGTCTCTTTGTTAGTCTCATCAAATCAGTATTCGTAGCATATTAGGTGTTTCCTGCCAACGTTCTGACTGGCACAGCAGGATAAGTGGTCAGGTTCATATTGTCTCCCCTACATCCAGCATGTCCAAGATGAAAAGGTCTGCAATAGCCCCACTGAGGTTTTGCAGTCCTGAACTTGAAAGTTTTATCTCTCTCTCAAGAATGTGAGAAAAATTGTATTAAAAACTAGAGGAAGGCAGGAAGTTTAGCAACACTGTCACCTGTGGTAATGTGAGAAGTGGAAAATAGTCTAAGTACATTATTTAAAACTGTAGACACAAGTAGACTTCAAGTGCAAATAGTAACTAGCCATTCCGAACCACTAGACAGAATACAAATCTCCCAGGTCAACTAAACTCTCAGGTAGCAAAGGAGATTTCCAGGAAGTGTGTTCCAGGCGCTGCTCTATTTCTTATTGATACATATATTAGAAAGAGAGAGAGAGAGAGAGAGAGAGAGAGAGAGAGAGAGAGAGAGGAGAGAGAAGGTGAAGGAGGAACTATTAAGAAAATGGAGTTGAGAATTGTTGAGGTTGAATATGCCCAATCTCTACAGATGGCTAAAATTTAAAAATTAAGAAATAGTTTCTGAGTGAAGGTCATTTCTAAGGTAATGTCGGAAAAAAATACAATCTAAAAATGATGCTGAGGGTTGACTATAAAATCTTTTAAGAGTTAATAAAAGTGCTAACATATTCCCCCAGAAAACATACAACTCAAACATACAACAAGGCTTATGTTGAACGGAAATAACTACAATAAATCATTAACTTTGGGGGTAATTTGTTACTCAGCAAGAGATAACTAATTGTAACATAATAGAAGAGACCATGGTGACTCTAAGGTTAATGACAGCTATAGACCCACTCAAACATCTCACAGGGCTGACACTGTGTGCCACTTAGCCATGTGATGCAACCTGGCCTGGGGATTTCCAGAAGATAAAGCCACTTCAGCACACATACAATTCTCATAACATAAACCTTAAAACAAAGCTTATCCTTACAAGAGTAGCTTAAACTCCCCTTATGAAAGAAACACTCGGTAACTAACCTGAATTGAATACAAGTGTAAAAGAGGGTGGGGAGAAGAATCTGTCAAGCCCTGAGAATGGTCTATAGGAATGGTAGCCATTCCTTCCTGTGAGGGAATCGCCTGAGCCCTGGCTGTATCTGGCCCGGGTCACTGGGCCACTTCTGCCCTCCGCCTATAACTGAACATCAAACACACCTAGACTCATCTTTGACAAGGATCAGACAGAGGGAAAGAGCTGCCCCCGGGGAAGACTGCTAGTAAGGACCACCCTCTAGGCCGGAACCTGACACTACTACCACAGAGCGTTGATGAAAATGTTACTTTTTATTGTTTTTTTACACAGCTAAATTTGAAGCCTCAGAATTCACATCTGCAACATTGTAATATTCCAAAGGAAAGTCCAAATCTGGATCAAAACTGAATTCTCATTGTCTATCTCATGAGAAGACATGAGTGGAATTGCCAGCCATGAGTTACTACTTAGGCCCTACTCCCAGCTCTCAACTTCTATCACGCATACCACGCACATGGACACCACGAGCTAGCTCGCTCCTGCTCTCTCTCTCTCTCTCCCTCCCTCATAGGCAATCAGTTATTGGATAGCATAGAATCTGCCTCCTTAATAACTCTCAACCTTCATTCATGTCTTAGTGAAATGCTTCTTACCTAGGTCATTGCAAATCTGCCTAATGTGGCTTAGTTCCTGACAGATCCATCCATCATTTTACAACAAGACTGCCTGCCCTAAAATAAAAATGAGTTTATAGCCCTTTTCTTTACAGAGAATTGTATTGGTTTTTAGGAGAAAATTCATGTCAGCTTACAAGTCTTTCCATCCTTTGATTCCTGACTATAAATCTGCTTTATTCTCCACAGCCATCTCCCATGGATTCCTTCCTCTGACCATATTGGTTTCCAAGACACACAATGTTTCTCCCCTCTGTGCATTCAGACACATATGTGTGTGTATATATGAAGTAGATGGCTTTCATTCATTCTCTGACAAGCTAATTCCTTTTCACATTTTGAAATAGCACACAGGTACTGTCCTTATCTGATTTGTGGGCAAGAGATAATGGTCAAAATTGCTTAAAATCTCTGAGACTTTATTTTTTTATAACTGAATGGGTATATAAGTGAGGATTAAATGAGACATTGCATTAAAAGAGTTGATCAGAATTTCCAGCATGGTATCATTGTTTTTAGGGATTTTTATAGCACCCACATGAAGAAATTCCTTTTCGGAGCACTATGATCTTATTTACAGAAAAGTGATGTCAGCATGCTAACATCCTGTGACACCAGTCAAAATTTCAGATGCATACATGGCTTCCAAGGCCAGATATCAGCATGTTTTAACAATGGTTATCTGACATGTTTGTTTCACTAACTGTTAGATAATTATATAAATACTTTGTTATTAACAATAACTGAACAACACCACTTAGGAATGATTTTGCTTTTTATTTTGTAATGTCACTTACACTGTGACCATCTGCATTCTGAGGGAATTTTTTTTTAATGAAATTATAAGTAACATGTCAGTGAAATCTCTTTGGTCAAAAACTACAGACATAGAATTTATTGGGGTAAAATCAGAAGATGGAAAGGGGGTTCAAAATGTACCCCAGGATAAATAACAATGCTTCAGAATCCACATATAACCAAACAGCTCCCAAAGCAAGAAGCAGAACTCGCTCTGGTAGTATCACCACTGGGAAAAGCTGGTGAGGACTCCACCACCATGAAAGAGAAAATGTAACCCTGAGTATGTGTTTATTCTTCTACCCAAGGTTAAAATTTGAAAGCAAAGAAAAAATTTTAAAGAAAAGCCAGGTGTTGTGGTAGGTGCCCATCTACTTGGAAGGCTGAGGCAAGAGGTCACTTGTGCCCGTGAGTTTGAGGTTGCTGTGAGCTATGACACCACAGCATTCTACCCAGGGTGACAGAATGAGACTCTGCATCAAAAAATAAAATAAAATAAAATTTGAAAACAAAGCATCTGGTTGGTCTAGATTTGCTCTTTGTCCACCGGGCCTCTAATTAGAGCAATAAGGATGTTGCTAAAAAGAAGAAAAACAAATGCTGGCAGTGAAATAAAATAACAATGACTGCTCCTATAGCAGTTTCAGTAAGCAAGCAAGTAATGCTTGCTTCCCTGCATTTTCTTTCTCACTGGGAAGAGCAGATGGAGAGTTCCAAAACACTCGGAACCAAAGATTTGTATGAAACACTGAGCATTGAATTTCTTAGAAAATGTCAATGCTTTAAAAATTATGTGTAGGATGCAGATAGCCTCTGATTCAAATTTAGAATCAGCCAAAGCAAACCTATCACTTGTTTTAAAACAGAAAGGTAAGTAAATTCCTTACTCCCACCTCCACAGCCTCCTTTGTTTACCCCTGATCCCTGTGGAGTTTTCTAGACCCTCCTCCCAGTTTCTTCATGCTCTGGACTCAATGTGTGTGAGTCATGGTGAGGCTCGCAGGAGCAGGGTTGCCAGTGTGGAGCTGGCAGCAGCCGTCATTCTTGGAGTGCCACTGGACATGATGTGTGGGCAGTTCCAGACTCTTCCTTGCCTTCACAACTTTTGGTAACAGGTGCAGCATATGAACTTGTGCCACCGTCTTCCTTAAATGCACACAAATAAAGCATTACCATGTCTTGGATGTGAAGCGATGCCTACTTCCATGAATCATATTTTGTGTTCATGACTCTGCAATCAGGAATTAGTCACTTAGACTTAATTACTTTCTTCAAAATAGAAAATGTTTGGGCCAACAATTCAATGCCCATATATAATTTATGTAGCCAGATAACATCTAGAAAAATGCCAATTTAGTTGCTCAGTCTAAATCACCAACGACAAATATCTATTTTTTATATGCTGCCATCAAAACCCCAAGTGAACCCCAAGAGTCATGTGTTGACACTGGCTGTGCTCCGACATTAGTAGAGGGCAGTCCAAGTTGAGGACTGACTTTCAGTGATACCAGACCCAACCAAATGCTTGGCAAGGCCCTATTCAAGGAAAATGCAAACAGACCAAATCATGCTTTGTGCACCTTAACAACTGCATTTAAATGTAATAATTTCACCAAATTTCAACCAAATGGCAAAATTATATAACAGACCTGCTTTTATTTAGGTATCCAAATCACAGCTACTAAAGAAGCAAGCATGCCACCAGATATATAGATAACTCTTTGAATCTGTTGCTTGGCTTTTATACAATAACCACATATACTTCAAGGTACAGAAATGTGTCCAGTCCCAGCTCAGCTCCCATAGCACAGTAGTTACAGCACTGCCCACACTCACTGGGGCTGGAAGGTTCAAACCCAGCCCAGGCCAGCTGAACAACAATGACAACGGTAACAACAACCGAAAAAAATAGCTGGGTTTTTGTGGCAGGCACCTGTAGTTCCAGCTGCTTGGGAGTCTGGAACAGTTCCAGCTGCTTGGTAGTCTGCAAGAGAATCACTTAAGCCCAAGAGTTTGAGGTTGCTGTGAGCTGTGACTCTACCTAGGTTAACACAGTGAGACTCTGTCACTATTGAAAAAAAAAAAAAAAAAAAAGGAAAGAAAAGAAAAAAAAAGAAATGTGCCCAGTCCTTACCTTTACTGTTTTATGTATTTAATATTTATGTAGAAAAGTAGAAGAAAATTTAGAGTGTGGGCTGTCAGTGAGGTATTTTTTAAATTATTTAAATATAATTCTTATAAGAGTATAATAATCGATTTTGCTGAGGATGAGCAAAGCACATTTAAATTTTTAAGTACATCAAGATTTTTTGAGTTTCTGCTTTGCTTTAAGTATATATAACATCTCCTAAAGTGACTGGATAATATTTTCTAGATACAAATATTTGTTGTTAATTTAATTAACAGTTGTATAACATCATTAATATAGATATAATTGCTTAGCAAAATAAGCCTCATTGTTTAAAAAGGGGAATGTATGCTTACCGGTTTGACCATCAGAGTTTTGAATAATTGCTATTTAATAAATACTTGATATAAATGTCAATATATGATGATATATGGAAAAAGTCTTTAATTTAGTATCTGCTAAGAGGGTTAGTGACCCATGTCATCGCTGGGCAGGAAAAGATGAGCTGTGCACATCAGAGCTACCTTGGGGAATTTGAAGTGGGAGATAGAGTAAAGCAGTCAATGGTGAATCTAAAATGGAAAGGTCAGGGTTGAAATGGACAGAGAAATCATGAGTCAAGTTCAAGGAAGCAGAACAAGAAAAAGAAAAAAAAAAAAATGGTAAAGAAAAATGGTGAAGTAACCAGTATGATGAACAATTTTTGTTTCCTGGTGGCTTCCTCCTCCGATTTTGGTGCACATACTTCTTAAATTCCCTTCTTTCTATTAGATTGTTTGGCTGATGAGTCTTTTTTTTCCCCCTTAAAACAAAACAAATAAACAATGGCCTAAGGTATAGTCTGTGTCCATAAATGCTGAGAAGGTTGCATGATGCAGCCATCCTCTCTAAGAACGCTGGGTCTGCAGTCTCTCTGACAATTGTCCTTTGCTTGATCTGCCACCTTCTGTTCTTGTGATAGAAAGGAAAAAGTTAAAGCCACATTGGCACTTATTTTTTTATTCTTGCAGCAAAAAATCAGACAGCCCACTGGAGTAAATATAGTAATTCTGGCTCAGCAACCCTACATTTCTTTCTGGCTGCAGAACCAAGAAATTAGCTAAGAGAAGGTGTGTACTGTTAATTATTCCAAGCACTAAGATATTTTTTGGCAGTGCTGTGCATAAAATGTAAAAATGAATTTAAAAAAACATAGTACTTGCTTCCCAAGAGTTCTAGTTCACACTCCAATGGGAAAATTCACATGCAACTAATTGCAAAAGAAAATAATAAATGTTTAATAGTTACATGAAAAATGTTCTAAGGGTAGAAGATTTCTGCTTAAGAGGATCAGAAAAGAATTCACTGACTGAATTGAATATCAAAAGGCATGTAGGATTTCATCAGGCAGAACACGGTAAGGAAATTTTCGGGTAGAACCATTTATAAAAAGGAATGATGGGATGGAGCTGAAAAGAGCCAGTCATTAAAATCAGCACGCCTGGTACACGAGACACATTCATCAGGTGAGGTACAATGAACTTGAAAGGTAGAGAGTTCAAAGAAAAAAAATAAAGAGCAGTCATTGTGTGGCATGAGAAGAAAAAGTGGAACCAAAGGGGATTTTTCTAAACATTTTAATGTAGAATCCTCTGATCCTGAGTGCAACAAATTGTAATATATAACCATCATTCCAAACAGGATACAGAACAATTGAAGTGACCTAAACGGGAAGGCCCTCCCATCCCCAGAGATAAACATCAGTTAGTTTTTCCTATTCTTGAGCATAATATAAATGGCATTATGTAAGGTGTATTCTTCAAGACGTGGCTTTTGTCCATCGCATAACATGTCTGCAATCCCTCAGTGTGTGAAGCAGCAGTTCATTCATTCTTCCTGCCGTGTAGCATCTCATTTGCCATTGCCTTACCGGGCTCAGGCTGCCATAACAATGTGCCACAGACTGAGTAGCTCAGACAACAGAAATTAGTTTTCTCACAGTTCTGAAGACTGGGAAGTATAAGATCAAGATGCCAGCAGGGTGCGTGTCCAGTGAGGGCTGTCCTTGGATTACAGCAGGCCAACTGGCCAACTTCTCACAGTGTCCTCACACGGCCTTGTCTTGGTGCCTGTCTCTTCCTCTTCTTATAAGGCCACTAATGTTCTCAGGAGGCTCCACCCTCATGACCTCATCTAAACCTTGTTATCTCCAAAATTATCATCTACAAACGCTATCACATGGGGGGTTAGGGCTGCAAACATGAATTCTGAGGAGACACATTTCCATTCCTCGCACCACTTTCCTCTATATGAACACTTTGATTATTTCTAGCTTGGGACTATTATGAAGAAAGCTACCATAAATATTGTGTACAAATCATGTTACAGACACATGCACCCATGTCTTCTATGTACATAGCTAAGAGTGGGATTCCTGGGTCATCATGTTTAGCTTCAGAAGATACTGCAAAAATTGTTTTCTAAAGTGATGGTAGTAATCTAAATTTCCATGGCAATATATTAATATGTCTGTCTTAAAATTTAATACTGACATTTTCTTCTTAAATTTAGACAAACTAGTAGTTTGTAGTGGTATTTCTTGTGGTTTTAATTTGCATTTCCCTGATGATCAAGGATATAAAATACTATTTCAAATATTGATTAGCATTAGAATACCTTCTGTGAGATGTCTGCTCAAGTCTTTATTTTTTAATATATTGTTTGTCTATTTTTTTTTTTTCTTGTTCTTTTTTTTTTTTTTTTTTCACTTCAATTTGAATTTATTTATTTTTTTATTGTGGAGAAGGGGCAGGGAAAGAAGGCGGGGGAAGAGGTGAGTGACAGGGTCGGGCCAGTGGCATGGTACCACATTGGCTGTATCTAGGTAGAGGCAGTTTCAGGCCGGGCCTTG
>CAUYPK010171347.1:0-13748 GCA_963574355.1 Loris lydekkerianus
AGAAAGAAAGAAAGAAAGAAAGAAAGAAAGAAAGAAAGAAAGAAAAGAAAGGAAAGAAAGGAAAGAAAGGAAAGAAAGGAAAGAAAGGAAAGAAAGGAAAGAAAGGAAAGAAAGGAAAGAAAGCAAAGAAAGGAAAGAAAGAAAGGAAAGAAAGGAAAGAAAGGAAAGAAAGGAAAGAAAGGGAAGGAGGGAAGGAGGGAAGGAGGGAAGGAGGGAAGGGAAGGGAAAAGAAGTAAGAAAGAAAAGACAGAAAAGAAAAAATTAGCCGGGAATGGTGGCAGGCAGCTCTGAAGTCCCAGCTAGTCAGGAGGCTGAGGCAGGAGGATCATTTGAACCCAGGAGTTTGAGGTTGCTATGTGCTAGGCTGATGCCTCGGCACTCTAGCTTGAACAACAGAGGCAGACTGTGTCAAAAATAAATAAACAAACAGACCAAGGCAATTCTTTAAATAACCTCTTTTTTTTTTTGAGACAGAGTCTCACTATGTTGCTCTCAGTAGAGTGCTGTGGCACCACAGCTCACAGCAACCTCAAACTCTTGAGCTTAAGCAATTCTCTTGCCTCAGCCTCCCAGATAACTAGGACTATAGGCGCTCACCACAATGCCCGGCTATTATCTGGTTGGAGTTTTCATTGCTGTTTGGCAGGTCCAGGCTGGGTTCAAAACCGCCAGATCCAGTGTATGCGGCTGGCACCCTTGTCGCTGAGGTATAGGCACTGAGCCTAAATAACCTCTTTTTAAAAAGAACCAGAAGTGGGCGGTGCCTATGGCTCAAAGGAGTAGGGTGCCAGCCCCATATACTGGAGGTGGTGGGTTCAAACTCATACCGGCAAAAAAAAAAAAAAAAAAAAGCCAGAAGTAAAGCTTTTAAGAGGATGAATAAATTGGTTACACTTGTAGTACCCGCTATTTGGGAGGCTTATGTGGGAAGATCGCTTGAATCCAAGAGTTTGAGGTTGCTGTGAGCTAGGCCGACACCACGGCACTCTAACCTGGACAGAGTAAGACTCTATCTCAAAAAAGAACTACCACTGGCTGAGGTTTGAAGAGTTATGTTTATGCATATGCTACGTACTGCAAACTAGCCACCGTTGGTATATATATGATAACATAATTCTAAACATGACATATAAACCTTGTATAGTATGTCATATGACAGTGATAAGATTCTTCCAGCTAAATACCATAGCTATCTCTACCTCAATCTATTTTAACTGAAACTAAAGAAATAAAAACAAAAGTAATTTGTTGAGCACAGTGGTACATGCCTGTAATCCCAGCTACTTGGAAGGCTGAGGTGGGAGGATCCCTTGAGCCCAGGAGTTCAAAATAGCAAGACCCTGTCTCTAAAAAATAAAATAAAAGTAATTTGTTTTTTGTTGATTTAAGGAAAAATTTTTAGGACTGACTTATCTCTCATACAAGATTTCTCATTTTTCACTCAAAACTAAGTAGTAGACCCCAAACCTGCTATGTGTCAACTAAAAAATAGGTCTCTATATAAAAAGGATTCCAGGGTCTTACAGGATTTTCCTCTTATTGTTAAGGGCCACTCTACTCCTCAGCAGTAAGGAGTCTCACAAATTGGAAGATTAATAATCTTTCTGAAATGGCCCGCCACAGTTGCTCATACCTGTAATCCTAGCACCCTGGGAGGCCGGGGCAGTGGATTGCTTAAGCTCAAGAGTTCAAGACTAGCCTGAGCAAGAGTGATACCGCATATCTAAAAATAGCCGGGTGTTGTGGGGGGCACCTATAGTCTCAGGTTTTTGGAAGGCTGAGGTAAGAGGATTGCTTGAGCCCAGGAGTTTGAGGTTGCTGTGAGCTGCGACACCATAGCACTCTACCAGGGCGACAAAGTGACACTCTGTGTTAAAAAAAAAATAAAACTTCCTGAAATGAAAAGACATAAAACATTAAAATTCATTCCCCAGTGTCTAGGTTTGGTTCTTTCCAATGCTTGTATGACAAAGTAAAGAGGACACTCAGTAGTTCACAAGTCCTGGAAATGCTATGCCTATAGAATCAATTATATTTGATTCCTACCTCTTTTCTCTCTCAGTTTTATGCACAGCCACCCCTCCCATGGTATAGGGGACATACACATACTTCTTCCCTCCTATGTACACTGGACTATAACCTACACAATGACAGCCACAGTTCCCCTTTCCATTCTCTATTTGCATCTGAGAAGAAAATAGTGACCTCCTCTCTGCTGCTCTGGGAAAGGACAGCATATCCTGTTTCATAAATAACACACTAATAACAATACATGGATGGCACACAGAAACCGGAGAAGTAAAAGGAATGGGAAGTTATCTGGAGGCTGAGGGCAGTTTCCCCACTTGCCTCTAGTGAAGGGTTATCAGAATCACAAGCACTTCATTTACAAGAAGCCTATTAGACACATAAATCTCTTTATGAAGTCAACATAATGTAGTGGGCTCTAGGTTCAAATCCCAGCTCTACCATTACTAGCTGTGTAACCTTGAACAGGCTTAAACTTAATGAATCTAAGTTTCATTATGTATAAAAATGTTAGTACCCATTTCCAGGGCTTGTGAGGATTAAATGAGAAAATCTATATAAAGTCCCTATCACACAGTACCTGTCATTCAGCAAGCACTCAATAAAAGTTAGCTACTATTTGGCTCAGTGCCCGTAGCTCAGTGGTTAGGACACTGGCCACATGTACAAGGTCTGACAGGTTCGAATCCGTCCAGGCCTGCTAAACAATAACAACAACAACAAAAAATAGCCAGGTGCCTGTAGTTCCAGCTACTTGGGAGGCTGAGGCAAAACAATAGCTTAAGCCCAAGAGTTTGAGGTTGATGTAAGCTGTGATGCCAAGCACTCTACAGAGGATGTGAGACTCCGTCTCATAATAATAATTTTTAAAAAAGAAAGTTAGCTATTATTAAGGGACAAAGACTAAAAGACTGATTAGTTTTCAAAAAGATAATCAAGTCTAAAAGGCCTAAATATGATATAATTTAAGATACAACCAAACCAGGGATGATCCAGCCAGAACCCTTATATGCAACTTGACTCCTGATTTCAAATGTCATTTAAGGCTGAGCATGGGGACTCACACCTGTAATCCCAGAACTCTGGGAGGCCAAAGTGGGAGGATCACTTGAGGCCAAGAGGTTGAAACCAGCCTAGGCAAGACAGCAAGATCCTCATCATCCCCATCCCTACAAAATATTAAAAAATTTAAAAAGTCATTTAAATATGAAATCACAGAAATACAAAGAAAATGTGAACAGCTCCTCTCATCAATAAACCTAGGATTGGGCAGCACCTGTGGCTCAAAGGAGTAGGGTGCCAGCCCCATATGCCAGAGGTGGCAGGTTCAAACCCAGCCCCAGCCAAAAACTGCAAATAAACAAACAAACAAACAAACAAACCTAGGATTATTTCATTGTAACCTTCCTACTTAAGGTACTTTTCACAGTAAAGCCTGAAGGTAAACTCTGCCCTCCTGTCCAGAGCTAGTAAGAACAGTATTGCAAAGGAGGGAGTATCCCTTTGAACTAATAGGATTTTTTCCAAATGAAAAAAAGAAATCAGTGCTCAACCACTAGAAAAGCAGAAATTCTCATGACCAGGAAGTACAATTAGGCAAGCACCTGGCCCAGTCCCTGTTGTACATAAATGCATCTCCTAAGAGCCCAATGTTTCATCTATAAAAGTTAAGCTTGAGGGCGGTGTCTGTGGCTCAGAGGGTAGGGCGCTGGCCCCATATACCAAAGGTAGCAGGTTCAAACCTGGCCCCGGCCAAACTGGAGCAACAACAACAACAACAACAAAATAGCCAGGCACTGTGGTGGGCATCTGTAGTCCCAGCTGCTCCGGAGGCTGAGGCAAGAGAATTGTGTAAGCCCAAGAGCTGGAAGTTGCTGTGAGCTGTGATGATACTGCACTCTATTGAGGGCAGTAAAGTGAGACTCTGTCTCTACAAAAAAAAAAAAAAAAAAAAAGACTTAAGCTTGAGGGCTTGGCGCTTATAGCACAATAGTTATGGTGCTGGCCACATACACCAGGACTGGCGGGTTCAAACCTGACCCGGGCCTGCTAAACAACAATGACAACTATAACAAAAAATAGCTGGGCATTGCAGTGGGTGCCTGTAGTCCTAGCTACTTGGGAGGCTAAGGCAAGAGAATCGCTTAAGCCCAAGAGTTAGAGGTTGCTGTGAGCTGTAGAATGTCACAACATTCTACTGAGCGCAATAAAATGAGACTGTCTCAAAAAGAAAAAAAAGAGTGAAGGTTGAGGCAATAAAGCCCCCCAGACCTGAATAAATTGCTTTTCTTTAACCTGCAATGACAGCTATATGGGCCTATGACATGGTTTTAACAGAAAAAGACTGACAATGCACAAAGTGTTAAAATAAATACTAGATTTCAACACTGTTGCAAGTGTCTTGCTTGACCAATTCTAACCCTTCAGGCTACTACCCCCATAAACACAAGACACATTAACACCCTTCAGCTGAATACTTCAGTAGTTCCTGAAGCTCTCTCCTTCATTCTTCTCATGTAGAACACCAAAATTCCACAAATGGGAAGGTTTCTAATTTGGGGGAGTGGTGAGAGGAAGAGGTATGGAGAGATTTCAAATGTTTATCTTCACTAACAGCAAGGGCAAATGATCCCACTACATTTTAGCTTTATAATTGTAAATTGTTTTATTATTTGTTTGTTTGTTTTGTTTTGTTTTGAGATAAGAGTCTCATTTTGTCACCCTCGGTACAGTGCTATGGTGTCATAGCTCATAGCAACCTCAAAGTCTTGAGCTCAAGCGGTTCTC
Organism: Loris lydekkerianus; assembly: GCA_963574355.1. NCBI lineage: Eukaryota > Metazoa > Chordata > Mammalia > Primates > Lorisidae > Loris > Loris lydekkerianus. The sequence continues at coordinate 4,816 of CAUYPK010171347.1, forward strand.
TTGCCTCAGCCTTCCTAGTAGCTGGGACTACAGGCGCCTGCCACATCGCCCAGCTATTTTTTAGAGCCAGGGTCTCACTGTTGCTCAGGCTGGTCTCAAACCTGGGAGCTCAGGCAATCCACTCGCCTTGCCTCCCAGAGTGCAAGGGTTACAGGCATGTGCCACCTTGCCCGGCCATATAACTGTAATTTTTTTTTAAATAATTATAAATGTTATAAAGGCTATTTCTCAACTCTACGCATCTCTGGATTGCCCACCATTATCTAATACTTAGGTTACCAACCAGGAGAAATTTTGCCCCCTACAGGACAGTGAGTAGTGTCTCAAGGTGTGTGCTACTGGCATCTAGGGATGCTACTAAGCACACAGGACAGGCCTCCCTCCCCCCACCACAAAGAATTATCTGGCCCAGATATCAATAGCATCAAGGTTGAGAAACCCTGTTCTAACACAAAAGCTGTTCTACTCCTGCCCCACACCCTAGGGAAGTTCTAAGTTTTCACTGCTCCCAGTTTCTGACACTGCAAGTAAGGATGCTTTGATTTTTCTGTCTAAAAACTCCTCCCTGGAGCCATCTTCCTTCATCAATAAAAGAATTCTAAGTAAGGCTAGGGCGGTGGCTCACGCCTGTAATCTTAGCACTCTGTGAGGCTGGGGCGGGTGGAATGCTTGAGCTCAGGAGTTCAAGACCAGCCTGAACAAGAGCTACACCCAACTCTAAAACTAGCTAGGTGGTTGTGGTAGATGCCTACAGTCCCAGCTAGTGGGTAGGCTGAGGCAAGAGAATCACTTGAGCCCTAGAATTTGAGGTTGCTGTGAGCAAATGCCATAAAGAGAGACTCTGTCTCAAAAAAAAAAAAAAGTACCAAGCCACAAAATCAACATGCCTCTTTATCCAGTCAGGAGCTCATTCTATCAGCTCTGATAACAAGCTTCCCTTGAACTCTGGGATAAACCATAGCATATACTTACTAAGGCTCACTCTCTCTCAAAATGTCCTTCCTTTCCCTTGTCAGGACTCCAAGTGAGGCAGGAAGAAGATCACAAAAAGAAAAAAGATTATACTAAGGGGAGGATATTCAAAACTGCCATGTCTCTGATAAACCTGTAGGTTGTTAGGTTAAAAAGGAAAAAAACAAAACAAAACCCTGCCATGTCCAGGCTGCTCAGGAGAATACAAAGATGACCTGTAGATAGGTTCTACAGCATCAATGGAATATTAAGTTCCACCACTGTATCTCCAGCACCTAACTTAGTGCTAGGTAAATAAAAAAGACCAAAGGAAATACTTGTTAAATCCACGGACTAAGCAAATAAATGCATAAATCTACCTTTTCTGTCATTACCAGTTTACATATCCAACAAAGATCATGGGCTTTGCTCTTACTATTTTCAGAAAATCAAAAAACTTCATCATAGAGATAAAGATTTTTAGAGAGAAGAAAGCCCCCAAATTTTGACATATTTTAGGTAGCCATCCCTTGCAGAAAATAAAGCCTGGAAACAGGGAAGTACTAACAATGTAAAAAGGCAATACATTTAAGCTCTAAATTAGTGAAATGTTCTGCTTGATTTAGCTACACACTCCAAGTACAAGGCAGGTTTTTAAATACTTGTTAACTAAAGAAACCACATAACAATCTAAGTTAGGTTTTCTGCCACAGCTCTGGTCCTTTCACTATCGAGATTGGGAAGGTCTCTGAAATTTCAGGACACTAAAAGCCATAGTCTAGGTTATTCCCCTCTTTCGATTATTTCTCAGAATTTCACTTCTAAAAGTTAAGGACTCTCCCCATTTCCTCCACAAAGACAGCCTCCCTCTCCCTCTAAAAGTTAGCTGAGTTAGGCTGGTTGAAAACCCCATTAGTGAGGCAAGTTATGGACAATCCAACCTCAGAAGACTAAAAGTATTAAGACAACCTCTCCCTTAAGAATCTCCTTTCTTGGCTGGGCGCCACAGATTCCACACCTGTAATCCTAGCACTCTGGGAGGCTGAGGCAGGTGGATTGGCAGAGCTTAAGACCACCCTGAGCAAGAGCGAGACCCCATCTCTAAAAATAGCTAATTGGGATGCTGAGGTAAGAGAATCACTTGAGCCCAAGAGTTTGAGGTTGCTGTGAGCTGTGACGCTACAGCACTCTACCGAGGGAGACAAAGTGAGGAACGCCTTTCTTTTATAACGAACTTTTGGTAAGGTAACAAAATGCCCCCTGAATAATTATTCCCTTTAACTAGATCAACAAAACACTAAGCCAATGATACGTCTACTGCAAGTGACAAGAACAATTTCCAAACCTCTTCAAAGACAGGATTTTTTTTGTTTTGTAGAATTTTTTAAATTTCAAAATTATGCAGACTATTGGTATGTGGTGAAAAATAGTCCTTCTGATTCACACGAGATAATGCTGTAAAAATACTTATCTTGGGCTATGAAACACATGAGGACACAAACATGCTAAGAAATCTAAAAGATTATGTGTCCCAGGCAACATCTCAGTTTTAAACTTCACTCAATGCCTTAGGACATTAAAACTGGCATTATGGCCTTACTTGATACACGTCATACAAGGTCAAACATCGTATCAATTTTTAACTTCCATACCATTTTATCAGTGAAAGAATATGGCAGGTTGGTCCTTGACCTCTTCAGAGGTGTCAAGAAAAGTTAACAGCAGAAAGCTACTGTTAGTAACCCTAACAAGCTTTGCTTCTCTTTAGTAACATCTGATTCTAGAACCAAAAGATTGCAAGAGGAGCCATTATGGGCATTCTAGATTTCTGACTGGCTCTGAGGTCAGCTCACATAGTTTATACTAAGAAAATTTTTTTTCTAGGGAGAGGCTTTAAAAAAAAATTCCAGTCATTATTAAAAACTCTACTCTGATAAGCAAAATGCATCCATTTTACAGCAAGACCACGAAAAGTTGGCTTTATTCAGATTTCAGATCAATCACTATTTTCTCAGACTTATTTCTATTTCTTCTGCAGCGTCTAGAGTACTTACTCCTCTATTGCTCACTCCCCCAATAGAGAAAATCAATTAGTTTTCTGTCAAGTGCCAATCTACGTAAGCAAACCTTGAAGAAAGGGGAACTTAAAACCAGTGTCAAATCAAACCAACCAGTGTAGCACAGGGTCAAGACACAGGACGCTAACATTAGCTGGATGACTTGTTTTTACTATTTCCAGAGTATCTACAATTTCATAGGCCCAGTGAAAAGAGCAAGGATGTTATCTTACTAGAGATGATGCCACTTTCACACGATGGTACATGTGTATCAGTTACTTCCCTGAATCTTTTTTTTTTTTTTTTTAAACAGAGCCTCAAGCTGTCGCCCTGGGTAGAGTGCTATGACATCACAGCTCACAGCCAACTTCCAACTCCTGGGCTCAAGCAATGCTCCTGCCTCCGCCTCAAGTAGCTGGGACCACAGACAGGTGCCTGCCACAAACCTGGCTATTTTTTGGTTGCAGCCGCCATTGTTGTTTGGTGGCCAGGATGGATTTGAACCCGCCAGCTCAGGTGTATGTGGCTGGCACCTTAGTCACTTGAGCCACAGGCACCAAGCCACTACCCTGGATCTTTAATCTAGGGATCTACATCTAGGTGGGAGGCTTTTGACTGGAAAATAGTGAAAGGATGATTTAAATGCCAGATTTATATAGTTTTCAGGACAGTCCAAAGATCTTAGAACTTCATCTTCCAAAATTTAATTCTGTGGCCAACTTTTGTCCCTAATCAAAGCCAATGGGCAATAAAATGCCTAGGAACACAGTACAAGTCCAACAGTGTATACTAAAGGCGAAATCTCCTGGAGTTATCAAGTGGGAAAGAGAAAATCTGGGTGCATGACCTTGCGTAGAACAGAGCTTACCACTCCTCCAAGAATAAGAAGAAAGATGTTCTTTTACAGACTTGCAGAGTAAGCCACATAACAGCAAACTCTCCTTTTCTAATTAGTTTGGTTCTACAGAAGGTAAACCCTCCTACACCCTAAATCAAATAAGAGGCTTCACATGGGGACTCTCCTTAGGCTACAATCCCCACTGAAGAACAAGCTCATCATCTCACTCTGTAAATAAGTCCCTACCCCAACATAGAAATCTCACTCATAGTTAAATCTTTCACACCCCTTCCTCTTCCTACACTTCTCAAAATCAAGCCTTTTCCATTTCACAAACGCACTTGCTCAGGTCCTCTGCAATACAGAAACCATCACACTTAAGAATATATTAAAGAGGATCTCAATATCTCACTGTCATGCCACAAAAGGTTCCCAGTGTTCCTGGCAGCTCCCTATGTGAGGAAATTTGCACCACCTTTATTGAGAGTGTACCCTGCTGGTGGATAACTGAGTTTGCTTCTCTATGACCTTTAACTCAAGGGGAAAGGCAAAGAAGAAAAAAAAAAACCCTCCAGACAGGGAGACGGGGATGATGCTCTGGAGGGAGGATTCGGATCGCTGAGTCAACTGCAGTGGACCACTTCCAGTTGACAAATTAAGTTTATCTCCCCCTCCCCCCCAAAAAATACAACGAAAGGTCTCCCAGACCACATGGTTGGCAGGATCCAAGCTTGCCCAAAAGTCCTCTGAAATGAAACCAAATCTGATTAAAATGGACATTTCAAAACAACAAGGGACGCAGCAGCAAACGCACAGCTGCCATTTCCCGGCCACTTCCTGCGGGAGGCTGGGGGAGGGGCTGTTGCTGGAGGTGGAAGCTACCCCCTCAGTCGCCCCCCAAAGGAGACAAATCCCTCACTCTAATAATCCCTACAAAGGATGGCTGTTATTGGCATTGCCTTCTCCCCAAAACAGGGAACACCAGGAAATAAAAGGGATGATGTGAGATCATCTTTTCTATCACGGAAACGGGGATCCCCTCTGTGAGGAATCTCCTTGGAAAGGAATCCCTCTTTATTCTTCCCTTCTGCCCCTCAGCCCAACTCAATTCCAGACACCTAAGCACCAGCCCTATCAACCTCCACCCCTGGAGTGGGGGATTCTCCCGGGGATGCCGGGGCCCCAAGCCAAGCCCAACACCACCCTATAAGGCCCCCTCCGGCTGTCCACACTCAAGGGAACAGACCCGCTCCCAGAACGAGTCGCCCCCAGGAAACCTCTTCTGTCCTCCACTCACCACCGCCACAACGCTCCGTCACCCACAAACGGGACACTCGCCCGGCCCAGGGAATCCCCTCACCCACTCCCCGCGCGAGGGCAATCCCCACCCCCACCGAGGAGGTGGAGCCCCTCCGGGATTCCACCCGACTACCCCACCGGAGTCATCTCCACCAGCCAGGTGGCTTTTCCGCCTCCTCGCCATCGCCGCCGCCGTAGCCAGAAGCCTCCACGGCTCCTCCGCCCCCGCGGCCCCGTCCGAGGTCCTCAGGCGACTCTCCCGCCCCAGCCTCCTCCCAGCCCCGAGGGCAAGGGGACCCTGGCCGTGGTCGAGTCCTCGCAGGAAAAAGCTCGACTCGCTTCCCGGCACGGACAGGCTCCGGAGACTCCGTTCCCCGAGGGAAGCCTTGGATGGAAGCGGGCTCTCCCTTCAGTCGCCTGGCCATGGACCCCACAAACCTGAGGCAGCGGCGTCCAGCCAGGATCGGGGCTCTCCTCTCCCCGGGGGACAGGCGGTTCACATGGCCGCGCACCGGGCGCCAGAAGGGGAGGAGACGCCGGCCGGGGTAGGGGATCTGGGGTTTGGGGTCCGGGAAGGGGGAGGGGGACGCGGTTCAACCGCGGGGCCCGAGCGGAGCCAACATGGCCGGCGGGGGAGGAGTGAGTCGGAGCCGGAGGGGGCGGGGAAGCTGCAACCCAGAGAGCCTGCCGACGGGGCCTTCGCCGCAAGGTCCTAGCGCCTGACTTCCCTCTCTTCCCGACCCGGATCTGGGTCCTAGCGCCGCCATGTATCCTGCAACCATCCTGCTGCCCACCTGGCAGCTCCCTTTGCACAGCATCTCACTGAGGCCGTAATCCTGTTTCACATAGGGCAAATTGAAAGGCGTGTCACATCCCAACCAAGGTTAACCTAAAGGACTAGACCAAATTTCTAGGACCAAAGGCTGTGCCACTTGTCTAACAGGGGAGTTAGAAAGGGCCGTTAAACAATTTCAGGGGCAGTTATTTCCTAGTTGGGGCAGTGGAAAAGCGGAAATGGAAAAGTTGTAAAGGGATGGAGAGAGGCCTAAGTTTGCCGCCCACTCACCTCTATCCCGTCCAGGCCTAATCACCACTTTCCTGGTGACATCTGCAGAGCCCTGGGCATCCGAAAGATTCCTGTGCATGGGGAAAGAAGGCACAGCTCTGGAACCAGGCAGGGGTGGTGAACTTACAGCCTAAGGCAACATGTGGCCTTCTAGGTCTTTAAGTTTTGTCCTTTTGACTGAATCTTACAAAACAAATTCTTTTATCCTTTTATCAAAAGGAGTGAAGCACAGAAAGGTGAAGCTTTTCTTGCCTTCTTTGGTGCTTAAAAAAGAACAATCTTAAAATCAGAAGGCTGCAGGTTCCCCACCCCTGGAAGGGTCTGGTTCCACTTAGGGAGTTGGAAAAAAAAAAAAGAAAAAAAGAAATGCAGTCAAGGAAGTAGTAGAGGATAAACAGAAAACTGACCAGCAAATAAGATGTCTCAATTGTCCACCTATTCAGCACTTTTTCTGAAGGGCTGCATAACTGTGTGAAACTCTCTTGACAAGAAAGTAAAATCTAGCAGAGGACTAGAGTTTGACTGTCACCTAAACTGAGTATGGTAGGGCCCCAGGATGGAGAACAGTGCCATATGATGTTACAGCTTAGTGAATTTCTAGTTCAACCTTCTCTCATTTGCCAGATGAAGAAATTAAGGCCCAAAGAGGTTCACTGATATGTTCAAGGTCAAACAGTAGATAAAATATGGAAGGTTTCCTTTCCTTGCAACTCAACACTTTGCAGGTTTCAAGATAATTCCCACTCAATTCAGTGCAATGCAGTTCTAAAAAAATCGCCTAAACTGTACAAAGCTCATGGTGCTGAATATTCTGGAAGAGCAAGAGTGGGGAGGATGAAACTCTGGCAGCTTGGGGGATGTCAGCAAATACCTTTTCCTCTGGAGATCCAAGGAGAAAGAGATCTGAAAACTGGGTGGAGACAGGGAAGGTCAGGGGCCAAATCCAATCCATCAGTCTAGATTGGATTTCCTTACTACACTCAAGGGTGGTGGGCTCTTTTCTGAGTTTAAGGACAGACTCCACCCTCATCCCCCACAAAAGGCTCAGAGAAGGAAGCTAGTTTTAGCAAACCTCACAAGTGTGCCAGGCATAAAGGGGTCGAGAGAGGAGGGGAAGTAGGAGACTAAGGGGGGGAGAGTTTTCCTCCCTCTCCTCAGATAAACAGATTACCAGGGGAAGGAGCAGGCAGGTAGAAACCAAAACCCTTCTCTTCTCCCAGTCAAAACAACAAATTTATAGGTCACCTTGAAAAAAAAAAAAATCCCTCTAACCTCAAGTCTCTGAATAAATGGAGGACACCATTAAGGAAGAGGTATTGTTCCTTATGGAGATAGGTAGGATGCAGCAAATTTGTTAAGGAATGCCTATCCCCCAAATAAAGGCAGGTGGAGAAGAAAGCTAGTGGCATGGAACCAACCATGCCACCAGTGTGATCCATTCAGCCAGTGAGAAGGGAAGTCTTTTATAATTACCCACCTCTGTTAGGGGACCCCCACATACATCCCTCGCTCTGCTCCCTATGCTTTCCTTTCCCAGCCACCCCACATCCAGGATTAGGATTTGCTTCAGACTCCAAGTCATGTTCCAGGGGCTGAGATGAGGCTGGGGGGGGTGGGGGTGTAATCCCTCTTTTTTATCATATTTTCCAGGGCAGATGAGGGAGAATATTCCTGCCTCCCACCCCAAGCGTAAGACTAGCCAGGCAGTCCGAGACCCAGCAGGCGGGGGAGGAGCCTGCGACCGACTGACGGGTGTAGCCACGCCCCTCCCCCACACCCACACCCACCCACCTCAGGCTCCACTCTGCTCCGGAAGAGCCGGTTACTCCTGTGCCCCACTGACTACTCCCACCCCTTCCGAGCCCCAGGCCTAAGTCTCCAGGGCAATCTCTAGGCTAGGACTATTCCAGTAGAAGAGTGGAGAGGAAGACAAGGACCACCTGGGATTAGAAAAAAAAATGAGGAAGGATCTAGTCTTCCAATCTGATACAGAAAGACTACAATCATCTTCATCCCTATGGAGACCCCACCCCACCACATCTAATCAGGGATCTTCCTTGCTCCCTGAGGAAGGATGAGGTTGGGGTGCCAACATGCCCAACAGCTGGGTGTTTACTTCTTCCAGAAGCCACCCCATACAGCAGCTGTGCTTCTCCCTACATCTAGACGACAGAGGGCAGACTGACCCCATGTGTCCCCAAACATTCCTTAATCCCATCTAATATGGCCGACCATTCACCCACCTCCCTTTAGGAAGCTACTAGAAAGGAAAAGGGGCAAATGGTCATTTTATCAGCAACTTGGGAGAAGAATGTCTAGGGAATAGACTGAACTTCCTTTAAGCCAGGCCAGTGGATGAGTAATGAAGAGAATGGCGAGGAAGAAATTAGCACCTGCTCCCCCTTTCTCACCCTCGGTCTTTCTTGCTGCACCTCCCTGACTCCAGGGTCAGCTGCCACAGTGCCCGGCTCCACTCTAGAGCCAGATGGTTGAGAATGGGAGGAGGAAGAGAGAAGGGGATTCATTTGCATCTCTCTACCTCCTTCCCTCTCCCCCTCCAGATACTCCTGGCATCCAACCCCAAACACCACTGCTGACGGCTCCCCCCCCCCCCCCCCCCCCCCCCGTGAAAGGCCCCCCCCGGAAAACAAGTTGGGGGTGGAAACAAAAACAAAAACGGGTTGTGGGGGGGGGGGGGCAAAAAAACACAATGGGCACAGGG
>CAUYPK010171351.1:0-20521 GCA_963574355.1 Loris lydekkerianus
TACATTTGTTTTTGAAATTCAGTGGAAGGGTAGAACTGGAGCAGGAAATTGAAATTGTTCTGATGGCATGAGAACTAAGAGGTAAAATGATTCACTTTACTATTTAAATCAAGGTTTGCGTTTAGTTTTTAGTGTTCAAACGGACTAGAAAGTTAAGTTTGCGCAGGGATTGCTTTTCAATAGTAAAAGATACACTAACCCATAGATTACCTTTGTTGACGGTACCACTTTATTTTTATATAGAGACTAATATTTGCAAAGAGATCATTGCTATAAAGTAAAATTCCCTCTTCCTATTCTAATATTATATCATATATTCAGGCTTCTATTTGCAAACAAGTACAAGAGATGATACAATAAGAAAATACTATAGATAAAACTGTTTTTGCTTGATCAACTTATATAATCACTATATTTCATGATAACTGCTTTTGGAATAATAGAAAGTTTTGTGAAATGCCAGCCTTATGTAGAATACAAATTTAATAAAGTGTGTACATGTAAAAAAAAAAAACAAACCCAAAATATTAGCAAATTGAATCCAACAATGTGTAAAAAGAACTATCTGCCATAACCAGGTGAGATTTATATCAGGTATGCAATTAATGTAATCCATCATTATCAACAAGCTAAAGAAGGAAAGTCACACCATGATAATAAAGAAAACGTATTTAACAAAATCTAACACCTGTTCATATAAAAACTTAACAAACTGGGCCTAGAAGTGAATTTCTTCAATTTGATAGATAACATGGACAAAAAACAAACAAACAAAAAAAAACTACAGCTAACATCATACTAAAAACTAGATTTCCCACTGAGATCAGAAACATAGCAAAATGTCTCTTCTAACCACTCCTTTTCAACACTGTACTAGAAGTCCTAATGAATGCAATAAGGAAAAAGGGGAATAAAATGTATACAGATTGGGATGGAAGAAATAAAACTGTATTTGTAGATGACATGATTATCTGTATAGCTAATCCAAAAACAACAAAAAACTTCTAAAACAAGCTATGTTAGCAAATTTGCAAGATATATATAAAGATAGAAAAGTAAATTGCTTTTCCATATGCTAGCAATGAAGAAGTGGCATTTGAAATTAAAAACACAGTATCATTTACATTAGCACTCAAAAAACCGAAGTAGGTATCTAACTAAATATGTACCAGCTCTAGGTGAGGAAAACTACAAAATTCTGATGAAATCAAATAATAACTAAATAAACGGAGAGAGAATGGATGATCATGGATAGGAAGACTCGATTTTGTCAAGAGGTCAGTTCTTCCCAGTTCTGTTTGTAGATTCAAAACCATCTAATTAGAATCCAAGAAATTATTTTGTGATTATTGACAAAAACTTACTTCAAAAGTTTATATGGAATTGCTTCTCCACCTTTTGGCTAAGATTAAGTGTAGTATCTGTTCTTATCAGTTTAATATCTGATACGTTCCTCTATCCAAGGACAATATATTAAACGGATTTTTGGAGCAGGGAGTTGGAATAGGAGCTTGCTCTGTCCACTCCATGCATCGACCTGGTATTGCAGTGTCTCCAGGAACAGTGCACTCTTTCTCATTAAAAAAAAAAAAAAAAAAAAAAAGTTTATATGGAGAAGCAAAAGATCCAGAATAGCCAACACAGCACTAAAGAACAAGAAAATTGGAGGATTAACACTACCAACCTCAAGACTTACTGAAATTATAATAAGAAAGATCGTAATTAAATTGGTGAAAGAATAGTGAAATGAATTAATGGGACAGAACAGAGAGCCCAGTAATTGACCCACATAAACATGATCAATTGATCTTTGACAAAGGAGCAAAGGTAAAAGGGTGGGGCACGCGCCTTCCTGGGCCTCTCACGTAGCTGAGACTACAGACTTGCACCACTACACCCAGCTAATTTTTTTTTAATTTTATTTTTTGTAGGGACAGGGTCTCATTGTGTTGCCCGGACTAGTCTTGAAGTCCTGGCCCCCCATGATCCTCCCAACTTGGTCTCCCAAAGTTCTGGGATTACATGTGTGAGCCATCACACCAGCTCCTCCTGTTCTATTTTTTGGAAGAAGTTAAGAAGGATCGGTGCTAATTCTTCAAATGTTTGGTGGAAGTCCCCTATGAAGCCATGTGGTCCTGGGCTTTTCTTCATTGGGTGCTTTTTGATTCCTACTACAATCTCCCTATTTGTTATTGGCCTGTTTATATTTTTGTATCTTCTTGATTCAATCTTGGTACAACAGTTTGAACGTTTCTAAGAATTCATCTATTTTCAGTTGTCCAGTATTTTCTTATGATCATTTTTATTTCTGTGGCATCAATTTTAATGTCAGTTCTTTAATTTCTGATTTTATTTAAACCTTTTTGTTCTGTTTTTTTTTTTTTTGTGATAGTTTTTAACATAAAGCTTATTTTATCTGATGTAAGTATAGATACCCTGCTCTCTCTCTTGGTTACTATTTTCGTGGAATATCTTCCTCCAGTCCTTCACTTTTCACCTACGTGTTTTCTTGAATCTAAGGTAAGTCTCTTGAAGACCATTTATAGTTGGGTCTGAAATCTGTCTCGCCACTCTGTGTCTTTTGATTGAGGAGTTTGGTTCATTTACATTTAAAGCAATAATTGAGAGTTAAGGACTTACTGTTGCCATTTTGTTGACTATCTTCTGCCTTTTAGTTCTCTTGTTCCTGTATTTCTCCCCTGCTATCTTTTTGGGTTGATGACTTATTGCAGTGATGTGCTTTGATTTTTTTTTTTTTTTTTATCACTTATGTATCTACTGTGTTTTTAAAGTTATCATAAGACTTGCATTGAGCATCTTACAGTTACAAGTTTATTACAAGCTGATAACAACATCAATCACATACAGATATAACACTTAGGATATAACACTTATTCACCCCTACTTTATGCTATTGATTTCGTATTTGACTTTTTATTATTTTATTTATTTATTTATTTTGAGACAGAGTCTCAAGCTGTTGCCCTGGGTAGAGTGCTGTGGCATCACAGCTCACAGCAACCTCCAACTCCTGGGCTTAAGTGATTCTCTTGCCTCAGCCTCCCACGTAGCTGGGACTACAGGCTCCCATCACAATGCCTGGCTATTTTTTTTTTTTTTTTTTTTGGTTGTAGTTGTCATTGTTGGGCAGGCCCAGGCTGGATTCAAATCTGCCAGCTCTGGTGTATGTGGCTGGCACCCTAGCCGCTGAGCTACAGGCGCCGAGTCCATATTTGACTTTTTAATATTGTATATCCACAAACAACTGTTTGAGATTACAGTTATTCTTTTTGTTTTCCTTTTATTAAGTCATATACACATAGATCATGAATACATTTATGCATATGTGGAGTACAATGTGATGATTTTTTTATACAATTTGGAGTGCTTACATCAAACTAAATAATATAGCTTTTGCCTCATTTATTTGATGATTGTGTTAAGACATTTATATTCTATATTTGATAGATTTGACTTGTATCCTTGCAATATGCTCCATAGGTGTGGTCCCACTATTTTCCCTCTCTCCCCCCTCCCCTTCCTTACCCCTCCATTTCTCTCCTTCATCCTGGGCTATAGTTGTGATCTATCTTTCATAGGAAAGTGTGAGTAAATATAAATTGGTTTCATGAAAGTACTGAGTACATTGGATACTTTTTCTTCCATTCTTGAGATACTTTACTAAGGAGAATATGTTCCAGCTCCATCCATGTAAACATAAAAGAGGTAAAGTCTCCATCTTTTTTAAGGCTGCATAGTATTCCATGGTAAACATATACCACAATTTATTAATCCATTCATGGGTCAATGGGCACTTGGGCTTCTTCCATGACTTGGCAATTATGAATTGAGCTGCAATGAATAATCTGGTGCAAATACCTTTTTGCAAAGTGATTTTTGGTCTTTTGGATGTACACCTAATAGAGAAATTGCAGGATCAAATGGCAGGTCTATTTTTAGATCCCTGAATGGTCTCCAAACTTTTTTCCAAAAGGGACGTATTATTTTGCATTCCCACTAGCAGTGCAGAAGTGTTCCCTTTTCTCCACATCCATGCCAACATCTGTAGTGTTGGGATTTTGTTACGTGGCCTACTCTTACAGGAGTTAGATGATAACTCAAAGTGGTTTTGATTTGCATTTCTCTGATGATTAAAGATGAGCATTTTTTCATGTGTCTGTAGGCCATGCACCTGTCTTCTTCAGAAAAGCTTCTGTTCAAGTCTCTTGCCCACAATGAAATGGGATCACTTGTTCTTTTCTTATTAATAAATTTGAGTTATCTGTGGATTCTGGTTATCAGACCTTTATCAGAAACATAACCTGCAAATATCCTCTCCCATTCTCAGGGCTGTCTACTTGCTTTACTTACTGTGTTCTTGGCAGTGCAAAAGCTTTTTAGTTGGATCATACAGTTATCCTTAATACCTTTGTCTTTTAAATTTTATACTGGGGTTAAAAGTGATTTGTCTACCACCATTACAGTATTACAATGTTCTATCTTTGTCTGTATGTTTACCTTTACTGCTGAGATTTATACTTTTTTTTTGAGACAGAGTCTCATTATGTTGCCCTGGGTAGAGTGCTATGACATCACAGCTCACAGCAACCTTCAACTCTTGGGCTTAAGCAATTCTCTTGCCTCAGCCTCCCAAATAGTTGGGACTACAGGCTCCTGACACAACACCCGGCTATTTTTTGGTTGCAGTTTTCATTGTTGCTTAGCAGGCTTGAGCTGGGCTTGAAACCTGCCAGGCTTGGTGTATGCGGCCGACACCCTACTCACTGAGCTATGGGAGCTGAGCCGAGATTTATACTTTCATATGCTTTTGTGTTAATATTTAGCAGCTTTTTGTTTCACTGTATAGAACTATAGAACTCCCTTTAGGCCTAGTAGGTGAAGAATTCCTTGAGGTTTTGTTTATCTGGAGAATTCTTTATCTCTTCTTTATTTTTAAAGGATAGTTTTGCTGGGTATAGTCTTCTTAGTTAGCCATGTTTTTGATTTTTCTTTTAGTATTTTGAATGTATCATCCCACTTTTTCCTGGTCTGCAATATTTTTTCTGAGAAATCTACAGGCTGTCTGATGAAAATTTCTTTGTATGTGATGAGTTGCTTTACTCTTAATTTTTTCAAACTTCTTTATCTTTGACTTTGGACAATCGCAGACCTCTTAGGTTCTACCTATTTGGTAATCTTTAGGCTTCACGAATATGGATGTCCATTTTCCTCCCCAGACTCTGGAATTTTTCATCCATTATTTCTTTAAATAAGCTATCTTGATTATTTGGTATATATATATATTATATATATATCTCGATAGAAGAAATTAAGACCTAGTCTTTGATAGATTAGCAGGGTGATTGGAGTTTACAATAATCTATATATTTCAAAATATCTAGAAAAGAATAATTCAAATGTTGATGGATATCCCAGTTACACTGATTTGATCCTTGAAAATTATATGAATATATTAAGTCATATGTATTCTGAAAATATGTACAACTATTATATATCAATAAAAATTAAAATTAAAGACTAAGCTTTCTTAAGACTGAGTGCAGTGGGTCATGCCTGTAATCCTAGCACTCTGTAAGGCCAAGGTGAGTTGATTGCTTGAGTTCAGGAGTTGAGACCAGTCTGAGCAAGAACAAGACCATATCTCTACTAAAAATAGAAAAATTAGCAGGGCATTATGGTGGGCACCTATAGTCCCAGCTACTCAGATGGCTGAGGCAGGAAGATCACCTGAACCTAAGAGTTTGAGGTTGCTGTGAATTAGGCTAATGCCATGGCACTCTAACCTGGTTAATAAGAGTGAGACTCTGTCTCAAAAAAAAAAAAAAAAATCAGGCTTTCTGCCCTTTCTCTTATCTTAAACCCTCATAATGTATACATTGTTTCACTTGATGGTGATCCTAAGTCCCATAGGCTTTCTTCTCTTTTTCACTTCTTCCCTCTTTTGTTACTCTAATACCATATGACTTGTCTTGAGTTTACTGAATCTTTCTTATGCATGATCTAGTCTGCTGTTAAAGCTATCTACTGAATTTTTCAATTTTGCATTCTTCAGGGCTAGGATTTTTTTTGTGTGTGTGGTTTCTATTTCTTTGTTGACTTTATTACTTTGTTCCCACATTGTTTTCCTGATTTTGTTATTTATCTATATTTTCTTATAATTCAGTGAACTTCTGTAAGACAGCTATTTTGAATTCCTCGCCAGGCAGTGCATACATCCCTATTTCTTTATAGCTGGCTATTGGAGTTTCATTATATTCCTTTTGCAGTGTCATGTTTCCCTGATTCTTTATGATCCTTGTGACCGTGCATAGGTGTCTGAGCATTTGAAGAAGTACATACCTTTCCCAGTCTTTACAGACTGGTTTCAGCAGGAAAACACCTTCACCAGTCAGCTCAGCTCAGAGATTCTGCTTGGGATAGCTACGAGATTGGTGGGAATCTGCACACTGGAGGCTGTGAGCCCCAAACCCAGGTATTCCCTCCATGCCAGTTTCACCAGTACTCTGAGTGAGGTAAGACACAAGTGGGGTCTCAGGCACCCCGCAGATGTACAGTTCTGCTCAGGAATGTAGAGCTCCACCTTTCTCTTTCCTTCCCGCAGAGGAGATATTGCAGGCCAATAGGACCTCTCCCAGCCCTGCAGAGGCGACATAGGCAAAGTAAAACTGTCCTTACTTTCTTTAATGTGGCTTTTTCAGTTTTTGCGCTGGGGGGAGCTCTTACAAAGCTCATCTGTGCATGGTTGTCAAAGTGGTGTTTCTGTGGGGGCATAAGAGCCAAGGACCTCCTGTCCCACCATCTTGCTGATATCATTGCTCTGGTTGTGTCTTTTATTTATTTATTTATTTAGAGACAGAGCATCAAGCTGTCACCCTGGGTAGAGTGCCTTGGCATCACAGCTCACAGCAACCTCCAACTCCTGGGCTTAAGCGATTCTCTTGCCTCAGCCTCCCAAGTAGCTGGGACTACAGGTGCCTGCCACAACGCCCTGCTACTTTTTGGTTGTAGTTTTCATTGTTGTTTGGTAGGCCTCGGCTGGATTTGAACCTGCCAGCTCTGGTGTAGGTGGTTGGTGCCTTAGCTGCTTGAGCTACAGGCATCGGGCCTGATTGTCTTTAAATCCTCTTCTATCTATAGGTTCCCTCTCCTTCCTGTTTTCTCTTTGTAGTCTATTTGTCAAAGAAACTAGGTCTTTTTTTCAGGATGAATTTGAAGTATTTCTTAGACCTTATGTGCACTCACACCCCCCAGGAATCTTAAAATGCACTTTCTGATTCGACCAGCCTGGGTTAAAGCCTGACACTATTTCTGAAAACCTTACAGGTGATGGCCAGGCTGGTCCCAGGACCAACTCTGAGCAGCATGCCCCTCTGCCTCTCATAAATCAGTGGTAGAATCTAGTTTGAGGAGAAAAGATTGTGACCCAAGGATTTTAAACTTAAGATAAATAGTAGGAGGAAAAAAATATCTTTTCTCCAAATAACGAGGGGGCGGGGAATGGCAATGCACAAAGAACCCCCAGTTTATATCCTAGAAGATTAGGGAGGAGAGGTAGAAGCCACATAGCCCAGCCGCAGTCTCACACTTACAGTTAAGGCAATGAGAGTGAAGACTCAGAACCACTGTTAAAAATTAGGTAGAGCAGAACACGGTCACATGTCTGTCCTAGGAAGTGCTCACCATTGTTTTCCCAGGTGAGCGACCACTGCCCTAGCTAACAGGGAGCAGGGGCAGCTGCTCGTGGCTGGGTTCTCTGGCCACTCAACTCTGAACATGAGCCCTGGTGAGCTGACCAGACCAGCTCAGAACCCTGGGCGTGGCCTTCTGACCTCCACCACACCCAGGGTTCTGAGGGAGTAGGTAACAGTCTATATCCCTGTGGCCCATGAGTCCACTCCTGATGGGCCAAGGAGCAGCAGCCGGCAGGACCTTGTGTAAGACAGAGAAAATTCCAGTAGGTTCTGTCACTAAGGGGGATGCCTGATGGAAATCACTGGAGGACGGCAGCTGTGGGCCTCCCTGGCACTACTGGCAGAGTGACTGACATCCATGACCTCACACTGATGGGTGACCTCACACTGATGAGTGACCTCACACTGATGAGGACCTGCGTGCAGCTGCCAGCACTTGGTGGAACCATGCCAGTGTTAAGAGCTGGGATTTCTTCTACTCAGGAGACTCAGTGTGAGATGGTTAGCTTCTACACTATGCGAGTGAAGATGCTTTAGAATGTATTATTTCATATAAAAATGAACTGTGGCAGCTCTACTCCTAAATCCATACTCATGAGAATTGAATGCACATCCTCACAAAATCTCTACATATTCATAGTGGCCTTTTTCTCAAGAGGCTTAAGGTGGAAACACCCACATGTCTGTCAGTGGAGGAATGGATCAAGACTGTGCTCCATCTGTACAGTGGAAGATTATTCAGCCGTAAGAATGAAGTTCTGATACACGCTGCCTGACACACGGACCTTGAAAATATTACACTGGGTGAAAGCAGCCAGTAAGAAAAGGCACACACTATATGACTATTATCATAAAATGTCCAGGACAGAAAGTAAACCTGTGGTGGCCTCCGGCCAAGGGGGAGAGAGGGCAGTGGAGCATGAATGTCAATGGGCACAGGATTTCTTTTGGGGGTGATGAAAACGTTCTAAATTTACATCACGGTTATGGTTGTATAATTATGGGAATGTGTTAAAAACTACTAAATCGTATTTTGTTACTTTCATCATATGTGAATTATACTTCAATAAAGCTGCTATTTTTAAATGTTTTAAATGTCGATTATTAGACTTTACATTGCTCTATTCTGCCAGTAGTTTGACCCGGGAGTGCGAACACTTGGCACTCAGTAGCCATCAGCCTTTGGGATGGCTGGCAGGGGTCAGCTCTGTGCAGATGGACATGCTCAGAGAAGTGCTTTGCCAGGAGCCATGCTGAGTGGGCTTGCTGGTCCCCCCATGCAGGGACAGGGAGATCAACCAGCTGAAGCAGTGGATGACCACGATGATGATGTCCATCACCAAGGAGGAGGAAACAGCTGCTGAGCTGGAGCTCAAATCCCGAGTCTTTAACTATGGCCAGTACAAGGGTGTTCAGCAGGTAGGCGGGAAGCGAGGTGACCACAGGTCCCAGGTAGAGGAGGACCTGCTGGAGGGCAGGAAGGGGCACACGAGTGCTCTGCAGCTGCCGGGGTGCCCCCACCTGCCACCCAGGCCTTGGGCAACCAGGGAGCATCAGCTGGAGAAGCCACTCGTGTATGGACACCCTTGGCAGCTCAGGTGCACCCATACCTCATTCTTTCATTCAACAAATCTGTCTGCCTCTTAAGCACATATATGTAGTACTGTGTCTAGCAAGGTGACCCTGAAGGGGGGAAGAGGTGTGTATCCAAGCCAGGCTGGGAGACTGAGAGAAAATTCTGAGGGATGAGAAGTCCAGTGGTATTCCTGGCTGAGCCCACTGACAGTGTGCTTGGGGCCACCGTGTGCATGGGCCAGCTTCCTGTCTCATTTGAACACTGTCGAATGTCACCTGTGCCAGGCACTGGGCCAGGTATGTGGGACTCGGTGGGCACTTGCTGTGCCTCCAGTAGGCTGGGTCCGTCTGCTGCTCATCACTCCCCCTTGCACACACCCTTGTACAGGGCCTTTTACCTGTTTTCCAAATGTCAGAACACGCTCAGAGGGCAACACCACCCTGGGGGGAGCAAGGACCTGTGCAGGCCTTGCTGAAGAAGCTGGGAGCAGGGTGAGACACAGGTGTGAATCCCAGTGGGAGCTGGGGCCAAGATAGTCCTGTACCCCAAGTTCTGTTCAACCTGTGTTTCTAGAGCTCCCCTATGTGCAGGGCAGACTCTTGGGGGTAAGCATGCCACAGCTGAAGGCACGGGTCTGAGTAAACACGGAGTCCAGGCACAGGCCACTGCTGGAGGCCCCCTCCTCCACAGGACAAGCTGCTAGAGAGCCTGAACCTCAAGGTGCTGGACGTGTACCAGCACTGCACCGGCACCCGTCAGGATGCCAACCTGGGCACCGTGCAGATGCTGACCATCATTGAGCACCAGCTGGATGAGCTGCTGGAGAACCTGGAGCACGTACCCCAGGGCAAGATTGAGCAGGCCGAGAAGGCCAAGGACAAGGAGCGGCGTTTGAGGTGAGCTCCGGCCTGCCCACTGGAAAGGCTGCTGTCCTGCTATAAAGCTCTGCCCTCAGAGGGTTCCTCAACCAGGCAGACAGGCTCCTGGTGCTCCATGCTGTAAGCAATGGAAGTCAGGGTCTTGAGGGGACATCAAATTGAGCTGGAGGGAGCAGCTTGGGAAGGAGGGGGTGACAGTGACCAATGATGTGGTCAGGAGTCTTGGGGGACAGGGTCAGTGAGGGTATGGTCAGCATGAGGACAAGGAACAATGGTGAGGGTCCTTAAGGAGGGGACAGACAGGGCCAGGTGGAGCTTGGTTAGAGGGGCCAGAGCCCTGGGAAGGGGAGGCGCAGCTGCAGCAATGTGTGCAGGAGAGGTGTGTGCAGGGGTGCTGAGGCCCCAGGGAGTCCGCAGGAACTCAAGAGGTGATTGATGAGGCAGGTGGCATGAGCCACTGTCTGGACGCTGGGTGGGACCCAGGTGAGATGGATGCTCCTGGCTTTCCTGGTCCCATGGTCTGCTGGTTCACTCACCTGTGCAGGGCTCTAAGCCCTTGTAAATGCCCAGCTGTCTTCTTCCAGAGTACAGGGCCTTACTCCTTTGTGTCCCTGCTACTCTGATTAGAGGGGGACTGGGCAAAGGTTCTATAACCGTAACTACAAACAGGAGGAAGATGAGAAGGGGATGCAGCAGTGCCTCCCAGGCCCCGCCATTTCTTAAAGCTGTCTCTTGCCACCAGACTTCGGGAAGAGAAGGCCAAGATACAAAAGATGCTGCAGGAAGAGCGTCTGCAGCGTGCTCAAGCCCGGGCCCGGGCCAAGATCAAGATGAAGGTGGGCAGGATTGTCTGGGGGACAGGGGTGGATGGGTGGGGGTCCTAAGAGAAAGCACGGCAGACTAAGCGCTGAGGTCCTGCAGCCCAAGACCCCGACACCCGCCTTTGCAGCAGTGTCGCTGGGGTGCTGAGGGAGCAGTCTGCCCTCCCTTGAGCCACTAGCCCGAGGCCTGAGACAAGGTCTCCTGCCGCACACAAGCTCCTGGGCACACACTGGCCTGGCTCTGTCCAACACAGCACAAGCAGCTTGGCCCCATGTCTCACCACCCATTTACACTTATCGCCTGTCACGGGGTCCTCCTCCTGCTGTGTCCTGTGACTTCAGCCCATGACAAATGGGCTGGCCTTGCAAAAGAAAGCATGGTCCCTAAAATAGACCTGGAGTTGAACATAGCCCCCAACCAACTGGTGAGGCTGGGGTCCTGTTAGTTGGATAGGTCACCATCCCTGTGCTGTCACCTGGGGCGGGGCAGACACTGCAGGGTCTCCTCCATGACCGACAGCCCGGGAAATGAGCTCACTCCATGTAGCCTGATATTTCCCAGTTTATTTCTGGAACCCCAGCTCCCCAACATCTAAGAGGTGGTGCACCATGAACCAGGCTTGGCAAATGCTAGGCAGACTCACCCTCGTCATTTCAGGGTAACTCGCTCTCAGCCCGCCAGGATGACCTGGGATGAGCAGGAGCTGACTGAGCCTATTGTCAGCCTGGGAGTGGGGTGCAGGCATCACCACATGCATGTGCCCCCAGATGACGCCGAGGGTCTGAATCGCAGGCTCACTGAGTTCATTTCCTCACAGAGAGGCAGGAGACTGGTGTGCCGCTCCCAGCCCCCAGCTCTCAAAACGAAGGCGGTGTCTGCGCACATGCAGATGGACAAGGACAAGGAAGAGATGCTGTTTTTCTTCACCTAAACCCCACAGAGCCACGAGATTGGCTGAGGCTCAGCAAAAACAAAGCAGAGGAGGCAGAGGGCCTGGGCTGGGTCGTGAGTGGACTTGCCGGGCCTCTCGGTCCCCTTATGTGCCCTCTGCATTCACCTGAAATAAACCCTGTCTCCTTGGTGTCCTGACAGCCTGTTTTAGGAAGCAGCCCACCCTCTGACCAAATCTCAGAGGCAGTCTCTTTCATCACTAGCCCTACACAGATGCCTGAGGGGTGAAGCATGGCCTTGGTCCTCATCTAGAACAGCTGTTTTGCAGCTTGGCGCCCATAGCACAGTGGTTACAGTGCCAGCCATGTACACCAAGGATGGTGGGTTCGGGCCAGCTAAACAACTGAACAACAACAAAAAAAATAGTTGGGGGCAGTGCCTGTGGCTCAAAGGAGTAGGGTGCTGGCCTCATATGCCAGAGGTGGTGGGTTCAAGCCCAGCCCTGGCCAAAAACTGCAAAAAAAAAAAAAATTGCTGGGTGTTGTGGCAGGCACCTGTAGTCCCAGCTACTTGGGAGGCTGAGGCAAGAGAATCACTTAAGCCCAATAGTTGGAGGTTGCTGTGAGCTGTGACGTCACGGCACTTTACCCAGGACCATATAGTGAGACTGTCTCAAAAAACAAAACAAAACAAAACAAACAAACCCCAGCTGTTTCGGGAGAGACAAATGCCAGCCCTACATTGGGATACAGTGTGGGGTCAGCCCAGTGCCAAGACAAAAGAAAAACAGCAAACTGGGCAGATGGAAAGGTTGTTAATAGAAGGAAGAAAAATTATTTCTACACTACATACACAATACATTGAATTAAGCCATGATGAAATCTTTGGTGCATTGTCTGTAAAGAAGCACTTACCCATTGCCAACAGGGAGCCTCAGTGCCCAAAAACCAGCAGCCAGTCTCCGTGCCTGGTGGTAGTACTCACGGTGCGTGTGGAACGAAGGCACAGCCCGGAGCAGTGTCTCACTCCTATAATCCTAGCACCCTGGGAGGTTCACTTGGGCTAACAAGTTCGAGACTAACCGAGGTGAGAGTGAGATCTCATCTCTACCAAAGGCGGGAATAGCTGGGCATGATGGCGGGTGCCTGCAGTTCCAGGAGGGAGGCTGAGGTAGAAGGATCACTTGAGCCCTAGAGTTTGAGGTTGCTGTGAGCTATGACTCCACAGCACTCTATCAATGGTGACAGAGTGAGACTCTGTCTTAAAACAAAGAAAAGAAAAAAAAACCATGGCCTAGGCAAAGCCTCCTCCCTGGAGATGGTGTGGTATGGCCATGACCACTGGCCAGCAGCCCTGCTAGGATCCTATGGAGGGAGGATGCCTACCAGGTGGGCACGTTCAGCCCCTGAACTTTAGTCTGTGATACAGCACAGCGGTCAGAGGAAAGAGCCACTAAGAGATGGGGCTTGAATTCCGGCTGGCGGAATAAGCAGCACCTGGTGCATGGCACATCAGAGCCAGACAGAGAGAGGACTCATGCTCAAACTTTGTGTCATTCCCAGAAGTCAGAGTCCCCAAATTCAAGGAACAAAATCAAAAAACAGAATCTGGAGGATTCCAAGTCTGAGACCCCAAATAGCATCCAAATAAACATACTTCAAAAGGCACAAGGCAAAAAAAGTATTTGAGTACCCATTGTCTACTCTGTTAACTAACCGATCTGTGCAGGTTTCTGTGGTGTCTGCTTTTGGAAGACAGACCTTCCTCACGTCGATGTGTAAGGTATACATCTTCAACAATAAAAAACATACAGAAACCATAAGTAGTCCTACACATAATTTATAAAATTCACAACATTGCTTTATAAACTATTGTCAAATTATTAACATTTATACCCAAATACAGAATCTTTAAAATTTAAGTTTTAAATTTACCACCCTGACTCTGAGCTATAGCTGTGCTCTAGGGGGCTTGTAGGGACCCCCCAGCTGGCTGCCTGCCTTCTCTACCACATGTGAA
The DNA here is from genome assembly GCA_963574355.1 of Loris lydekkerianus. Lineage (NCBI taxonomy): Eukaryota > Metazoa > Chordata > Mammalia > Primates > Lorisidae > Loris > Loris lydekkerianus. The sequence goes on from CAUYPK010171351.1 coordinate 13,899, forward strand.
CTAGAATTTGGTTTCACTGTAGCAGTGGGACCACTTTGCCCTGTGATGTGACAAAACCGACCTGCCCACAAACACCACCCCATGTGGTGGGAACTGACCTAATATACAAGCTCTCAGAAATGGAGATGGGCGTTCTAGTCTCAGGAAAATATTGAAACACTGAAGCTGAAGGCTCAGCCTGGTTTTACAACAGACAGAGTTGTATTTGACCAGGAGCCCATGATCTCCTTCTGAAGTCTTTTTTTTTTTTTTTTTTTTAAATCCAACAAGTGTTATACTCCTTAGACTCACAGACTCAGGAGGACCACAATGTGCATAGCCTGTGGGGAGGCAGTGTCAGAGGCAGCCCAAACTGTTTCCTCCCAGGACTGAAGGAAACGTTTTTGGTAAATGTACCCGAAAGTCTCTAAAGAACTAAGCTGGTTTTCTGATGAGAAACCAAGTGGGGTCTCCCCAGGCCCACAACCCATAGTCATTCAAGTCTCAGACACACAGAGCCTAGAACGTGGCCCTCTGGTCTCCACAGGCAGGGGATCGTTGTCTCTGCAGGTCCCGCAGGTTGATAGTGCTTCGTGGGAACTGTGTGGCCCCAGGCTTGGCAGCGTCTCCAGCTGTGGGAAGCACCTCCTGCAAGACCAAGAACCCCGTGAGCAGAGGGGAGGTGGAGAGAGCAGGGTGCCGACAGGAGCAGGCAGCTGGCAGAACCAGTGGCAGGATACTTCTCTCACATCTGTAATCCCAGCACTCTGGGAGGCCAAGGCAGGTAGATTGCCTAAGCTCAGGAGTTCAAGACCATTCTGAGCCAGAGCAAGACCCCGTCTCTACCAAAAATAGGAAAACTAGCCACTGTTGTGGCAGGTGCTTGTAGTTCCAGCTACTCAGGAGGCTGAGGCAAGAGGATCACTTGAGCCCAAGAGTTTGAGACCATAGCACTCTACCCAGGCAACAGAGTAAGACTCTTAACTCAAAAAAAAAAACAACAAAACCCCAAAACAACAACAACAACAAAAAATGTTCTCCCCTTATTTTAAACACGTTCTCAAAAACAAACAAAAAAACACATGTTCTTTGGTGGAAAAATGTTAGATATAAACAAAAATAAGGAGAAATGAAGTGAACTCCTGTGTTGTACATTTCCCCAGATTGTGTCCTATGTATGCTGACATTCAGGCACCTATGTACCTTTTTTTTTTTTTTTTTTTTTTCCCCTCAGAGACAAGAGTCTCACTTTATCCCACTCGGTAGGGTGCTGTGGCATCACAGCTCACAGCCGATTCTCTTGCCTCAGCCTTCCTAGTAGCTGGGACTACAGGCACCCCCCGCAATGCCCAGCTATTCTTTTGTTGCAGTTTGGCCAGGGCCAGGTTTGAACCTGCCACCCTTGGTATATGGGGCCAATGCCCTACTCACTGAGCCATAGGCGCCGCCCCCTATATACCTTTTTTATAAAAACAAGTCTCTTTACCTCCGTAACCAGTCCTTTCCCCCAACTTTGCACATGATGAGCACCTCCTGTGGGTATCAGGTGTCCATCAACACCATCAAAGTCTGACCAGGATGTGGCTGAGGGCTGTGTCAACCCCATCTAGTCCCCTTCCTCCTGCTAGAACAATGTTCCTGTTTGGGCATTGACTCCAGGCTGCAGTGAACGTCTCTGGGCTAATTGTGTATTTACTACCTCATTTCTTTAGGCATGTCTTATGAGTGGGCTGCCCAATAGAACAGAGCAGATACTTCTGTGGTCCCCAGCATGAGTTGCCACACCACCTGATTCCCCTCCTCTGCGTTCTGGGGCTGGCCTATGACCCCCACCAGTCAACATTTGGTTTAGATGTTAGGAAAACGTTGAATAGCCCAATTTGAATGCAACAAATCTAAAATTCCCATTTGCACAGATTTTAAAAACATACATTTAAGCTCAATTGTTAGAAATTTCATAAACTACGTCTTTCATTTCATACCCACACTGAATTATCTGTGGCCCCATCTTAAGCTTAACAAGTTCCTTAAGCCAATTACTGGATTCATCTGGGTCCATCTTTCCACCGCCCAAACACAGGCTAGCCTGCTTTCTAAAGGAGAGATGACTAGGATTTCTCAATAGAAACTCTCCCTGGCTTACAAGCTGGAGCCCAGTGATGCATGAACCAGAGCTTTGTTCTCAGCCGTGTTTACCCACCTTCTCAAAGAGGCACCAGACATCCTGGCAACCAACCCTGTTGGTTCCCTGAGCCTCCGCAGCCAGGGGGCCCAGAAACTAACCTGCAGCCGTCAAGCCAGCCTTCAGGAAGCTCTGCAATAGTCTCAATAAGAAAAACAAAGGCCATGAGGCATCCAGACCTGGAGGACATAGATGGGCAGGTCCACAGCAAGGAAGGGATGAAGGACAGGCAGCTGTGGACTGTGGGCTAGCAGGACACCATCACCGGAAGGCTCGTCCTGGGGAGGCAAAAAGGCCTTTCACATATTTACTGGATAGAGGCAGCCACGCTATGCCTTCTGGCTCAAGGAGTCCCTTTCACTGCAATGCTCAGGAGAGCTAGCCCATGCACCGTGTTCAAGGGTCCTACGGACCCTGCTATCTGGGGCTGGGGGGTACTTGCTCCCCACCTGGCTCTCACCCTCTCACCTCCAGCCCAAGGCCCAGCAGCCTGAGCTGGGTCTAGAACCTTCTACTATCCTGCTCCTTTTCCCTCCCACTGCCCTCCTAAGGGGTGTTTCGAACTCCTTGTGGGTGCTCCTGGCACCCTCCCCCCGCACACCTAATGTGCTCTCAAGGACCTTCCTGGACCCCATAAAGAGGCCTTCCCTGTGCCCCAGTTCAACCATGGGCCAGCTGGCAGGGACCAGGGAAGATAGAGGGGCTTGCTGAGAAGGGGCACAGCCAGGCCCCTCATGATCTAGGCAAGACACAGGACAATGTTCAACACTTCACCTGTCCTGCCCCTGCACTCCCAGCCCATGGCCATCCACAACCCAGCAGTGACCACCTGGAGCCACTGACCCCAGCACTACTTGTTCCTCCTACTGCCTGGAGAACCTCCCATGTGTGAAGCACTGAGCACTACTATTTCCATTTTATGATAAAACTGAAGCAGTGCTTACATAACTTTCCCAAGACTAGGCTGGTAAGACAGGCAAAGGATCCCAACCCAGGTTCCCCTGCCCTCACAGCTTTTATCTCTAATTTGGTATCTCTTAAAATCCCCCTGCACCCTTCCAATGGGCTTCTCTCTGCCAACGGTACCAGTTCTGCAGTCTTTATAAAACCTCTGGTTCTACCGCCTCCACCTCTGACCTGGAGCTGTGACATTCCCTCAGAACGATCCTCCACCCCAGTGCTGCCCTTTGGGGAACTCTTACCTTTGCAAAAGCTTCCCAGGCCTGGAGAGAAGGGACAAGTGCTCCTGCTCATCTCCCCAGTGCCAACCAAATCCGCATGGCTCCTGGGCTTTGCTAGGTATAGTGCCCTCCCTTGATGGGCTTCCCCCATCTGCTCTGCCAGAACGCCCTCCTCTCAACTGCAGACCCCAGGAGCCTCTAAGTGTCAGAGTCAGAGCGGGCTCAGCACACACGTCTGTGACACCTGTGACTGCACTTTCCTGCGATGAGGTGATGTCTGGCTCCAAAGTAGCGTACAGTGAAGAGGTGGCGTAAGGTTGGTCCAGGCACAGCCAGACAGTCTCAGCTTTTACCTCTCTTCTCTCCCCTCATCCTTCCAAATTATCTTACTTCCCCATTCCAGGCCCTCAAAATTGAGCCTGCTCCAGTGCCCAGTGAGCACCGTGGACTGGCACACCCTGGATACCGGTCAAGAAATACCTGGGTTTGCCCATGAGGCACTCAGCTTAGAAGGAAAGAAACAGGAATAATACAGAAATACTCCCACCACATTTGACATACAAGGACTACAGCTGCTGGCGTGCCAGGACCAAACCCCAGAGACCCATAGTTGGGGTGGCCTATGGGACCCCTCACCCGGCCCTGACAGGAGGAGCAGGCCCAGTGGAGGGGCAGGCCACCTAAAGGACTCCACCCCATTGCAGACAGCTAGGCGGCCTGGGCAGGGGAGGGGCATGCCCACCTGCCTCAGAGAAAGGTGGGGAGCTATGAGCTGGGGACCTGGACACAGGTGTCAGCAAGCTAACACATCAGTCCTAAATAAGGACGCAGTAAGAAAGGGTGGGAAGGGAGAAGCTGGGGCTGCGAGGAGACGTGTAGGACGATTAACAGGACTGGGGGCAGCCTAGATGGACGGGTGGGCATGAGCAGGCTGGCGATGCCATGGCAGGCTAGGGACCACTACAGAGGGTAAGGGTACATGACACGTAGTCCTCAGACACCATGAAGCCCCTCCCACCATCCTGCCCAGGATCCCCACACTGCTCCCGGCTCTCACCTGCAGTAACTGGATCTGGACGCACTGCACCCCCGCTGTCAGAGCTGGTCCCGGGAGCCCTCCACTGGGCACTGCAGAGTTTCCACACACCCAGCTGCTATGGTTTACATGCAAGCGGGGAGGACTAATTTTGCCACCTTTTACTTTTCTTTGAGTAGCCCCTGAGGAATCTAAAATGAAATAGATAAAAACCACACACGATCTTCCAGTCAGCCCCACTCCTCCTGAGGCTGCACCATGAAAAAGAGCCTTTCCGTAAACTGCTATTCTGCACAACCAGCAGGCTTAAAATCACTCGAAAGGAATAATCATGAGACAGGAAGTAAAACAACAACAACAACAAAAAGCAAACAAACAGGATCTTGATTATAAATTAAGAAAAATTTTATTTATTTACTTTTTTTGAGACCAGCTCTTACTATGTCACCCTTGGAAGAGTGCCGTGGCATCATAGTTCATAGCAACCTCAAACTCTTGGGCTTAAGCAATTCTTTTGCCTCAGCCTCTCAAATAGCTGGGTTTAGAGGCGCCCGCCACAACGCCTGACCACTTTTTTTGTTGCAGTTGTCATTGTTCTTTAGCAGACCAGGCCGGATTTGAACCCACCAGCCCTGGTGTATGTGGCTAGCACCCTAAACCACTGAGATATACGCAATGAGCCAAGAAAAATTATAGAAACATACTATACATATTTTTTTACCAGACAGTAATCAGACCCAAGTTGTTCATTCCTGGAGGCAGAGACTCTTCCCACCCCTCTCCCTCCAACGGCTCCTGGCACGCAGGAGAATCTGAGTCCAACAGAGTCCAACCAACCACACAGAGCAACAAACTGCCTCTGCCCCACTTCATTTTCAAAAGTGGTCACTTCATTGGTTATATAAATACTTGTTTTGTAAAAAATACAAGTAATGAGGTAAAGAACAAAGAAGAAAAAATCCTAACCCTCTGAAATAACCCCTCGAACTTCAGGAAGCCCCAGAGGCAGCCCGGAGTGAAAGCTAAAGTCCTATGGAGACCAGTGAATGGCCCAGGGGCAGACTCTGGCCCACTCTGCCCTGGGCCTCCGTGTTCCCTAATTATAAAATGGGAATAATAGTCCTGGTCTCAGACTCCTCAGGGGAGGACTAACTGAGCACATACATGCTAGGGACTCAGAACAGTACCTGGCTCAGCAAAGTACTAGGGAATTCTAGGCGTCAATACTGACGTCACTGTACATCTCTGCCTAGACACAGCCAACGAATGGCCTGCTCGCCTCACTCTACGTCCGTCTCTCCTGCACCCTGAATCCTGGCAGCTCCCTGCACTAGAAGCCATGGCCTCTACACTCAGCAGTCAAACCAGCTGGGTATAAGATTCTCGGGTCTCCAGCACCTTTCTAATCACTCTACTCACTTCCAGACAGGAGAGCAGGGCTGGGGACAGGGTGAGGAAGAGAGGGGCCTATGGCAAAGAAATTCAAATCGCTTCCCAGTACTGTAGTCTATTAAGTGTGCAACAGCATTGTGTCTAAAAAAAAAACATGTATGTATCTTAATTAAAAATATTTTATTGCTAAGAAATGTTGACACAGAGATACAAAGTCAGCACATGCTATTGGAAAATGGCACTGACAGACTTGCTGGGTGCCAGCTGCCACAACCTTCACTTTGTAAAAAGTGCAACATTAGCAAGGTGCAGTAAAACAAACGCTGCCTGTATTCTCCCCGAACTTGTACACTATTTCACTCAACTCCAGAATTTTATCTATGTGCATTTTTATACTTTGAAGTTTAATGCCCTAGTTTATTTCCTTGTGATAAAAATACCGCATATACTCGAGTATAAGCTGACCCGAGTATAAGCCGACTCCCTTAATTTTACCCTAAAAACTGGGAAAACTTAGTGACTCGACTATAAGCTGAGGTGGAAAATGCAGCAGCCACTGGTAAATTTCAAAAATAAAAATATATACCCAAAACAATTACGATAATTGAGGAATCAGTAGGTTAAATGAAACATACCACATTAACCCATAGTATTCAATGGCAACTTTAATAAAGTGGATAAACCATTTAAGACAGTAAAGCATTGTAAATAAGTGGTTAAAAATCCTGAATCCTTATACTCCAAAACCCCTGATTATAAGGATTCAGGATTTATAAACATTTATTTACAAGACTTTACTGCCTTAAATGGGGTTTTCACTTAATTAAATGTGCCATTAAATATTGTGGGTTAA
>CAUYPK010171353.1:0-32555 GCA_963574355.1 Loris lydekkerianus
CCACCGCCCCCGCCCCCCCCCCGCGCTGCGCGCGCGCGGGGGGCGCGGCCCCGCCCCCCCCACAAAGGACCTAGGTGTGTCAAGGAAGAACCCATCAGAATAAACTGTGCTCACCGACATTGATTTATTTGCTTCTTTGTGGTTAACCACAGTCTTTTCTTCCCCCACCATAAAATGTCAGAACTTCAACTTGATGAAGTGCAGGACAAACCTCTGGGAGGAGTGGCCTGGCTCCCTCTGCCAGCCCAGTGTGTCCTCCTGGCTGGGCTCCCTGGGACTGTCTGCCAGGAGCGGCACGTCCACGAGGCTGTGGGCTCCAGCACAGAAAAGCCTCTCCAGGACAGAGGAGGGCCCCGCAGCCATCCCCTACAAAGAACACGTTCTCTTCCCGAGTCCTGGGCTCGGAGAATACCTTGCTCTTGCAGGCTCAGTTGATTAGGAAGGAGTCCTTGTCTTTCATCTCAGAAACATGAGACCGAAATGCCAACCTGGATGTCCAGGCCTTTACAGGGACAATCACTTGGGATAGGATACCTGTTTGACACATCTGTAGCGAATTGATCTTCAAGTCTAGCTTTGCTTTCTCTAAGTTTAAAATTTAGTGAGGAGGCAGCCTCAGCTGGTGTGCACCATTTGGTTTTACTTCTGGTTATTAAAGTACTGCCACAGGTAATTTCATCCCAAACCCCCTGCATCCAGGCTGTGCCCCTGGGATCCCTTAGACCTCATCGATACCTGGCAAATAAAAGGTTAACACCTAGCCCAGCAGGGGAGTCAGTCCTCTTGTGGCACCAGTTATTAAATATTTGAAATATTACTTTGGAGGCAAGGTATACAATAGTGAAGGTCACAGTACAAAACTCCGTGGAATGCCCTAGGGCCAAAGCAAGTGGTAATGACCTCCCTGTTCAAGTTTCTTCCCAGAAGATGTTCAATTTCATCCGCAGGCCACCCCCATGCCAAGCCTCTCCCTCTCCCAGCTGGATTCCTCCTGAGCCTTCTCCCTGCCTCCTTGCCTCCACCACTGCCTAGCAGCCAATCTGTCCTCTGCATCCACGCAGATCCACGCAGGAGATCCTCTGCTGTGCTCAGAGGAAAAGCCCACTATGCCATTCAAAGAAATTGTTGCAATTTGCGTGTTTGCTTATTCCTTGGAAGGGCAAACTCCATTAAGACTCCCCAGTGTGTATGTCCAGGGTCTGGCACTCAGTAGGCGCTCAATTAATGTTTGCTTAGTGAGGGAAAGAATAAATGAATGGATAAATGAGTGAGTGCCTGAGGACATCAAGAGCACAGAGAGGACCAGACTTGTTTCCCGGGTGGCTATGATTTGCAGAAGCAGGCAAACATCCAAGGAAGGGGCTGAGAGCATGGAGCTCTGGGGCTGGAGGGCCTGGGTTCAAGTCCTGGCTCTACCCATTTTAGCTGGGGACCTTGAGAAAGAGGTCACCTTTCTTTGATTCAGTTCTCTCATCTTTTGAAAGAGGACACTGATGAACAGAACTGTTTTGAGGACTAAATGAAATAACATAGGTCTGGGTTTGGGTCTCAGTAAAAGGGGACAGCTTGATAAATGTCAGCTGGTGTGTTTGATTCTAGGAAAGAAAGAACACTGGCTGAGTCTCCTCTGTGCAGGGCACGCCCTGAGACGATGCCCTTCAACCTTTTCAGCAATCCAGTGAGTTTTACCTTGGTATTTCAGTTTGACAGATGAAGGTGACAGCCTCTCCAACATGAGTGTTCCCAGCATGTGGTTTATTGTGGTCGGTCCCTTGCAATGAGCTTTTTATCTTTTATTAAAAATTCTTTTAGAGCTTGGTCAGACTTTCTGAGGCCTGTTCCAAAGGGCGATCTCCTGGCTGTGTTTCTGGCTGGTCGACTGCCACTTTTGCCAGAATGTCTTTGCCAAACCCCAAGACGAATGGATTTCAGCCTGGATGAATAGGCCCGGTGCCGCTCAGAGGCCCAATTTGTCACTCTACGTCTTGGAAGAAGCCTGCTCTCTGCTGAAATGTACAAACACATCATCCTTTTTGATCAAAGGGAGATCCTTTTCATCCCGTTCCTAGTTGCATGTGTGACACCTCCGCTTATTGCCCTGGTCTTTTCCATTTCATGGAATTGGAAGAAAAAGTCTTCCAAAGTCCGGAAGTTTTCACAACTTTAAAAATCCATCAGAAAAATTTTAAGTTCCTCTTGGTAAGTTTGTCTTCCAGGCTTGTTTGCCTTATAATTTGCATTGATAAAATCTTCTGACTTATAAGCAACCAGCTAATGGCTCCATCTGCTCTTAAGATTGTGTCCCAGAAGGCTTGATGAGATCTACTTAGTACCAGGATCCTTCTAGAGTTCAGTGGCATCATCATAGCTCACTGTAACCTCAAACTCCTGGGCTCAAGGGATCCTCCTGCCTCAGCCTCCAGAATAGCTTAGACTGCAAGGGTGCACCACAAGGCCCAGGACATTTTTGTGTTTTTTAGTAGATGAGAGATCTTTCTCTGTTGCTCAAGCTGGTCTTGAATGCCTGGCCTCAAGCAATCTACCTGCCTTGGCCTCCCAAAATGCTGGGATTATAGGAGGGAGCCACAGTGCCTGGACAGAGTGGCATTCATACCTTTTGATAACCCTATGGCTGTTTGTTTTTGTAGAAGTGTAGCAAATTTGAAGGCTGATCTCACTTGGGAACGTGACTACCCAGTAACTCAGTTTCAGAACAGAATCACCAAATCCGGGCAAAGTCACAAAGAGAAGAGTGCTTGCAGGCAGAGGTGAGGCACACTGAGAAATTCAACTCTGTTTTATGGTTTTTTTTTTTTATGTTTTGACATTTTTAAGTTCAGAGAACATAACTTGGTTTTATAAAATAGTTTTGCTCCAGAGGGCAGACCACATAAATGTGTCCAAACAAGTGCTTATGGATGGAGGCCAGTACAAATGGCTCTTTACCTGTTTTGCCATTGTTCTTGCTCCAGAATCTTCCTGAATGTTATTCTCAGAGCAGATTTGAGATGGTGAATTGATTTAATTGTGGGGCTGTGGGGAGGATGAGTTAAATTAGTCTTTCTCATCCAAAGGCCATGAGTTGCCCAATTGTTTTGAATAACTATGATTAAGCCAGCAGGTGCCCAATTTAGAGTCACTATTATTCTCTTACTATATAAGGCCTGAAGGATTTCCCTGGGGAGGAGGAAGGAGCTTTCTAAGTTAGCTCACCTGCCCCATGCCTGCTTGCTGGCCACCATGAGTTGAATAAGGGGCATGTCACAGCTACCTTCGGTTCCTCGGTTCTTTTTCAGTTTGTCCAAATCCAGTGAGAACCTTTTTGGCCTCAACCATTGGCACTATGTACACCAATTTTTTTTTTTTTTTTTCCTGTAAGTTGATTGAATTTAAAAATGTAATAAGTATGCCCAGGTCTACACGCCACTCTCTTTCTGGAGAATCAATGTAATTTGCATGTGCTATTTGGCCACAGGACACAACGGAGCAGTGCAGCCCTTGCTGCTTTTGCAGAACTGCTGAATGCCTCGTTTAGGTGTCTGGAGCTAACTGATGGTTCCCAAGTGGAAGAATGAAAAATAGGCAGCAGTCCCTGAGCCACGCATCTCTGACCTACTACGTGCTGGAAGGAACTCAGTGGTTCAGAAACACTGGCTTTGACTACTGCTTTGGGGAAAACTCTCATACGGCGTCTTTCCTCTGTGCTTTTATATCATAATAACTGTCAATGCAAAAGACTTCCGTGATCCAACGTGGGGACTTACCCCTACACAGCAAACAGTGGACACCAGTGTGTAGCCAGAATTTCTCTCTCTGCCAGGTCCTTGGTCTCGGAGTCAAAGAATAAACCCACGGTCCACGTGAGTGAGTGAAAAGACAGATTTTATTGAAAGATAAGCTGGGGGGAAGAAAGAGCCTTTGGCAAGCCGAAGGGGGGTCCAAGTGGGCAGCCCGTTTGGGCCTTCTGTCTTACATGCTGCTTTTCTTATCTTGTGGGTGGAGGGGTTGGGAAGATGGAACGTATACCTGGAATATATCACCACTGTTTGGCCCCAGGAGCTTGGGCAGAAGTTAATTTTAAGACTGACATAGTTCAGAGCAATATGATCCCATGTCCCTCTGCTCCAGGAGAGGCAGCCCGGATGGGATACTGGTCAGGCTGATTTTTTTTTTTATGGCCTTGTTTTGGGGTGAGAGAATGTGGCCTGGAAAGGACCTGCTTGTGCCTAGAGATGGGGTTTGTGGTAAGACTGACTTCTGAGCTCTCTTAGGCCTAGGAAATTGGAGGGGGTCTCTGTCCAGCCCTGAGTGGGGGAACCCTGTATCAAGTTGGGCATCTTCTAATTCAATTCCAAGATTATCCACCTGGAGAGAACATCAGACTCCTCAGGGCGAGGGCTCAATCTCCAGCCTGGGCCTTGGGAATTTCTGACCTACCAACTTCAAGTTGGGGTTCCCACAGTCCTCTCTTTGGGGTTGATTAATTTGCTGGAGCAGCTCACAGAGCTCAGGGAAACACTTACTGGTTTATTATAAAGGATATTACAAGGCATACAGGTGCAGAAATGTGTAGGGTAAGGTCTGGGGGGAGGGGTGTGGGGCTCCCATGTTCTACCTGGGCACCCCCCTCTAAGAACCGCCATATGTTCAGCTATCAGAAGCTCTCTAAGCTCCATCCTTTTGGGTTTTTATGGACAACTGTATCAAAGTTGGATTAGCCTTGAGGGTATGGGGCAGGACCCTCACTGGAGTGAGTGTCTCAGGATTCACGGTCAGGAAGGTGAGGGGAGAATAGAGTCCGGCCTTGGGGCAGGTAAAGGTCAGAGAGATTCTATTCTGAGGCTGCCCCTGAGGCTTCATAAACTTGACATTATCACAAAAGACTAACAAGAGCCAGGGAGTTAAGAGCCAGGAACTGTGGAAAATACCCCAATATATAGGGCGGCACCCGTGGCTAAAAGGAGTAGGGCACTGGCCCCATATACCGGAGGTGGTGGGTTCAAACCCGGCCCCAGCCAAAAAACTGCAAACAAACAAACAGTATATATATTATAGCACCAAAGCTACCTGAGCTCAATTCAACAAATGTTAGTGATCCTGCACCTTGCATCAGCACCCATATCTGACGCCACAAGGAGGGCAGTGAGACCAAATAATTATAATTTCTCTGTAAGAAAGTTTTCCTATTCTTAGCTTATATGGGGGAAGGAGTTATAATGGAATGGAACTGGCCATTCAATTGGTAGTTGTAAAATAAAACTGAAATTAGCTCTTTCCAAAATTATGCTAACTAGTGTGCTCTCTTTTGCTTTTCATCACAATATTGGGGTAGGTATTTTTATTGCCCCCATTTTGCAGATGAGCAAACTGAGGCTCTGAGGAGATAGGTAAGTTCTCAGGCACCTGACAGAGGGAGACTTGGACCCAGGTCCAGAGCTCTGCCTGTCTCCTGGGCTGGAGGTAGGGAGGAAGTAGGGTATGGAGTGATTTGGACAAGAAAAATAGAGGTGCTGTTTCTGTGAGAAAGGGCTCTGGGTGGGCACAGCTGAGGTTGCCACATCTCAGTCATGGTCAAAGGAGGGGTTGGTCTGTCACACTCTCTGTCACATTGACACTCATAAATGAGAAGAATTTCCTGAGTTTGTAAACAACAGTAGGTTAGGCAGCCCTGTGAGTAAATTTCTAGCTATGCTGAATCTTAACTCTTGGCGTTAAAATAATCAACGTAAAGGAGACCAAAAAGCCACGCGTGTGTCTGTACACTGGCACCCCTTTCCCTCCCCAACGCCCAATTAGAGGTTCAGATCAAGGCAGCCTTCCCCAGGGGTGCTGTGGGGGTGCCTGGACAGGAGACAGCTCTATGCTCAGTGAAGACATCACAGCCAGAGGGTGGCCACAGAGTTCAGCCAGGGTGGACACAAACCAGAAAGCTGTAATTGCCACCCAGGGGTGGCTGGGCCACTGGAGCTGTTAACCAGAAGGTCTTGTTCCATCTCCGGAGCCTTAGAACATGCTGGGCATTGGCCACTGGGCATCTCTGAAATCTAGGCTGGGCCAAACCCCACGTGGGGTATTTTGTGTCCCTGGGGACACTGGAGTAATGGAAGGATGCCTAAGATGGGCTGAAATTGTTTGATACTGGAAAAAATTCGACTTCACTGGTAAAAAGATAAACATATTAAAACAAGATGCTGTTTTATTATTTTTTCCCACTTGGCCTGCAAGATTGGCCAAGATTTAAAAAGACAATACCTATGGGGGCGGCACCTGTGGCTCAAAGGAGTAGGGCGCCGGCCCCTACACCGGAGATGGCGGGTTCAAACCTGCCCCGGCCAAAAACAGCAACAACAACAACAAACAAACAAAAAAGACAATACCTGTGTGGGTTAGGAGTGTGGGGACAAGCTGATGGGAGCCTGAGGATTACACAGCCATGCCTCGGTGTAGGCATAATGTTGGACCCGAACAATTTTCCTTGTAGGTGACAACCTGAGAGTGGGGCATATGTGCACAGAGGCACTGGGCAAGGAAGTGTGTTGGAGGTCTTATATTTGGAGGAAATTAAATGTGCAGTGAGAAGTGACGAGTTAATGCATTTTGGTCTATCCGTAGGACGAAATTCTAGGCGATCATAAAATGATAAAGCACAGCGTTATTTTTTGTCCCTGTCATCGCTTTCATCAGGTTAAAATATTAGGTAAATTACATATTAAGATAGATTTATACTTGTATTATTGACATTTGGTAATGGGAACATTGGTGAAATTGATGACATAAAATGAAAATTCCTTCTGTGTTACGGACCTTACATTTTTATGTGTTGCTATGGAAAGATGTCCTAGATATATCGTTGGATAGAAAATATAGGTTACAAAATAACATGTGTAGTATGAGCTCATTTTAAAAAAAAGAGAGAAAAAACCCAAACTTTCTATATCTGAAAAACGCATGGAAATAGTAACAATAGTTATCTTTGGGTGATGGGATTATGGGTGAATCCTGTGCTTTCTAAATGTTTTTTTTTTTTTTTTTAACACTTCATCTTAGCCAAGAGGGAGAGAAGCAATCCAATTTTTAAAAAAAGGAAAGTGAATAACAGCAGGGACCGTGCTGGTAAGGACTACAAAGGTAGAGGGTGTCAGGATGGCTGAGCGCAGAGTTTCCAGGGTCACTGGGGACCTGGGTGTGACTCTTGCTTGGACAGGTGTTTTCTGCAGGGCACACACTTATCTGTGTCTCTAAAAGAGCAGACCTGTTTTCTGAAACTCCAGAGGGCAGAACCCATAGACAAAGTCACAGGAGACCAATTCCAGCTCCACGTTAAGGAGAACTTTGCAGCTAACCCCAGGTGAAAGTGGGAGTCCCCTCCATGGGGGTATCTGGTAGGGTCTGGGTGAACAGATGGCAGAGGCACAGGGGATGATGTTAAGGGTCAGATGATTGGATTGATCTAGACAGAGGAGTCCCTTCCTGTACCCAGATTGAAGCCATTAGCAAAAGGGACGAGAGGATAATGTGCAGTCAGGGAAGCTGGGGCTGCACACCTGCTCTGCCCTCTGCCAGCTGGCAGGATGCTGGGCGTCCTTCTCTCAGTCTCAGTGTTCACAGGGATAAAATAATTTCTGCTGCACAGTTGTTTTAAAAATAGGAAATAAGAAAATCCAGCTCCTCCTCCTGTCATTTTTATTCTGAAGATGGTAGCACTGAGACCTAAGCAGATGGTCATAAGGGTGGAGTGCTGTAGCATCACAGCTCACAGCTCACATTACCTAGGAAGCAGGGTGCCCGCCTCTGTAATAGTTAAGGCCCTTCATGGCTCCCAATCTTCACAGATCTGAGGCTGGGGGTCCCCTAGATTCTAATCCCCTACTGTCAGGCTTCATGGCCATGTTCTGCCACCAAAGGGCAGGGCTCAGTTGTGGGGAAGCCGGCTTTCTGCCAGAAAGACAGCGGGAGATTCTGCCACCATGTGAGGCTTCCTTGAACACAGGAAGGGAAGTAAGAAAAAGCCCTGTGGTCCATCTGGAGATGGAAGGGGATTTCCCAGTGGTGCTGCTCTGATGTGCTGGCATCTGAAGGCATCTGGGCCTGGCTGGCTCTCCCCACCTCACACCTCCTCCCTCCCATTCCCCAGCAGCCCAGGTGGCAGGAAGGAGGGAGCTCAGGACCCTGCTGGTGAGGAACTGTTCCTCCTGGACTTTCTGCCTCCCTGTCAAAGTCTACTTCCAGCTCAGCTCCAGCACCAGGGTTGACCCTCTCTCTCACACATGTCCCCAACCACCCTGACTCACCTTCTCCCGTCATCAGACACAGTCAGGCCTGGGCCAGTGACTTAGCCCTGCATTATAACTGTGTACAGGTGTGAGTTTGGCCTTTGCTAGACCTAGCAGCCTCTTCAAAGTGGGCTTCAGGGAAAGGGATTCACAGGATTGGGGGGAACATTAGAACTTTGATTTTATAATCTTTTACATGTTTTATAATGTGTACAAAACATATAAAAGTGGTGTTCATATGTAATTTATGAGTAAATATGATTAATAACCATTCAAGTATAGAAAAGTGATTAGTAATAGTACTTACTATATTTTATAATTATAATATATAGAATAGTGGCTAATAGTATAATTATTATACAATACCATAACAATAATGAATACATGTATATGTTAATACATATAAAAAACAGGTGTTTAAGGTGGTGCCTGTGGCTCAAAGAAGTAGGGCACCAGCCCCATATGCCAGAGGTGGTGGGTTCAAACCCAGCCCTGGCCAAAAACTGCAAAGAAAATCAAAAAACAAAAAACAAAAAGCCCCAGGTGTTTAGCAATTAAAAAAACATTTTTTTTTATTGTTTGGGATTCTTTGAGAGTGCAAAGAGTTAGGTTACACTGATTGCATTTGTTAGGTAAAGTCCCCCCCCCTTTTTTTTTTTTTTGGTGAGACAGAGTCTCATTATTTCACCCTTGGTAGAGTGCCGTGGCATCACAGCTCACAGCAACCTCAAACTCCTGGGCTTAAGCGATTCTCTTGCCCCAGCCTCCCGAGTAGCTGAGACTACGGTCTCCTGCCACAATGCCCAGCTATCTTTTGTTACAAATGTCATTGTTGTTTAGCTGGCCCGGGCCGGGTTTGAACCTGCCACCCTGGGTGTATGTGGCTGGCACTGTAACCACTGTGCTACAGGTGCTGAGCCACAAAGTCCCTCTTATAGTTGTGTCATACACTGTAACCCCCCCAGTGTTTAGGGGATACATGATCCAAAAAGATCAGAGTTGACCATCCTAGACCAGGGTCTAGGTCATTTATTCCTTCTCTTGGGGTTCTCCAAGCAAGGCTTGCCCCTGATTGGGGCTTTTAAATATTTGCTAAATAAATGAATCCAGGAACTGGACTCCTGGCCCTTTGGGAAGCTAGAAGCCATTAGAAGGAGCCTTTGTGAGGCAATGGAATATTCCTCCTCACTTCAGTTAAAAAAACAAGGGATAGTGGCCACTGTCTACAGGCCCTGATTCACATCTGAGGATGAGAATCAGGAACCTCAGAACTCCCTGAGCAGGGCAGGAAGACAACTTAACAAATGTGACTCCAACAGTCAAAATTCACAGCCAACGAAATGTATTCCAATTCTCTTTTAAGTGAAGACTGTGTAGTAATTAGTAGTACTAATGATCATTAATAATTATTTCTCAATTTTGTATAGTGAAGATAAAGGATAAGCAACGTGTTTTCAAGCCTTCAGTCATTTGAGTATAATTTATACTTACAATTTTTTAGCATGTTTGCATTAAATTATATGCATCTCATTTATAATTTTTTAGCATGTTTGCATTAAATTATGTGCATTCAAATGATATTTCCCTTTGACTTTTTAACCTAAACAAGTTTAGGTAAAAAAGAAACTACATCATTACCATAATTGAAAAATCAGTATTCCTTGCCCTGAAGAGAAGGTTACTGTAAAAATAAACACAATAACAAGAGCTAATATCCACTTAACACTATGTGCTATGTAATGTTCTAAGCACTCCCCATGGATTAACTCCATCCTCAGAACAACCCAGTGAGGTAGATGCTGTTATTATCCCTATTTTTACAGAGTGGGAGGGAAGGTTCACAGAGCCAGAGTACCTCTCCAGAGTCAGACGTCATAAATTGAGGAGGTGGAATTCCAGAGCCCCAGCTGATATCCACCACCCTACTCTACAACAGAGTCTGCTAACTACTTCCACGGTCAAAGCTGTTTCAGATTTTATTCTTTGACATGTCCAGAAAATAATGCTTTTGATTCAACAAGTCAAATCTCCCCAGCTGTGGCATGGGTTGAAATGTATCCCCCCCCCCCCATTACTGAAAATCTAATTTTCAGTAAATCGAAGCCAGCTCATCTCTTAATGTTTCATATGTGAAGAATATTTTCAATTTCGGTGGCCCCCATAGCTCAGTGGGTAGGGCACCGGCCACATGCACACAGGCTGGCAGGTTCGCATCCAGCTCGGGCCAGCTAAACAACAATGACAACTGCAACAAAAAAATAGCCAGGTGCTGTGGCAGGCGCCTGTAATCCCAGCTACTTGGGAGGCTGAGGCAAGAGAATCACTGAAGCCCAAGAATTTGAGGTTGCTATGAACTGTGATGCCACGGCACTCTCCCCAGGGTGACATAGTGAGACTCTGTCTCAAAAAAAAAAAGAAAAGAAAATAATATTTCCAATTTCAGTGTCCATAAATGAAGCTTCACTGAAACACAACCATGCTCATTGATTTACTTATTATCTATAGCTGCCTTTGCCTTTGGTGGTGATGGAGATGATATAGCCTCAAGTCTTAAACTATTCACTCTCTGCCTCTTAACAGGAAATATTTGCAGACTCCTGGGTACAAGGAAAATACTAGCAGGATACTGTTGCCACTGACCTAAGGCTTATTGGCTCAAAAGCAAGTGTTGAAGAGCTGGTGGCACCAAACAGAAGCCATCTCTTTGATGTCATGAGAAGGATTAATTGAAAAGAGAATACTTTTTTTTTTTTTTTTAGACAAACTCTTACTTTCTTGTCCCTTGGTAGAGTGCTGTGGCGTCATAGCTCACAGCAACCTCATTCTCTTGGCTCCACGTGATCTTGCCTCAGCCTCCTGAGTAGCTGGGACTACAGGCACCCACCACAACACTCAGCGTTTTTAGAGACAAGGTCTTGCTTTTGCTTAGACTGGTCTCAAACTTGTGAGCTCAAGCGATCCACTCACCTTGTGCTGGGATTACAGGCGTGAACCATGGTGCCTGGCCAAGGATATGTTTTTTAATAGGTTGATTCAAAGTTATTTTGTTACATATTGTTGGGCTCTTCACTCTTAAAAATATCTCATGGCTTACATTGTAGGGAAGCCCAGTTGCCCTATGTTGTGTAGACGGTGCCAACTCAAATCGTCCATATTCCTGAGAGTTGGGTCCTTGCTTTCCCCAGAGCAGTGAGTCTCTGGGCGTGGCTAAGACCCTCCCACTCTGCCCAGTGCTGAGGGATCTGTCTCCTCTCTTGGGTTCATTTACACTTTGAGTTTCAGATTTTATTCTTCGACATGTCTGTGGCATGTGTTGAAATGCATCTCCGTTACTGAAAATCTAATTTTCTTTTTCAAAATCTTTGCTGAAAATGTTGAACTGGAGCAGAGAATTAAATTTGCTCAAGTTCATATGTGACTTGCTTTCATTCGAGCAAAACGAGTGTTTCTTCTGAATTTCTACAACCTCCTGTTGATTACATCAGTGGACTCGCCCGCAAAAAGTGCTAATTTGCTGAAATCAAAACGCAATAAAAATGGTCCCCATTTTCTAATGTAAGCAGATGGAACTGAATTTCTTCAAATCTCGGAGAAAGATAAGACCACAGACTTCCCGGCTCTGACCTGGCCATTGTGTTGGAAGAGTTTAGTGGGAAGTAGGTGGATTAGGAGGCTGGCATTTCCTGGATGGTTTTTCTCCTGGCTGTCTTTCAGACAAGCATACATCAAACTCAGCATCTGAGTTACCTGGTCTCCAAGGCCCTGAAAAGTTGGCCTACTCACCTCTCTAGCCACAGGGAAATTGAGCAACTCAGGTCAACCCGCAGGGAATAGAGAAGTTGGAATTTGAACACAGGCCCAGCTGACTTTTTCTTTTTTTTTGAGACAGAGTCTCACTGTGACACCCTCAGTAGAGTGCTGTAGTGTTACAGCTCTCAACAACGTCAAACTCTTGGGCTTAAGCGGTTCTCTTGCCTCAGCCTCCCAGGTAGCTGGGGTCGAACCCGCCAGCCTCTGTGTATGTGGCTAGTGCCCTACTCACTGGGCTCTGGGCACCAAGCCAGGCCCAGCTGACTCTTGTGCCTGTACTCGCTCCTTGTTGAAGTACCCGGAATCACCAGGGAGAGCCTGGACCCAGGGCAGGGCCCACTTCATTCACAGGTGTTTGCCATAACTGGCCTCATCCCCGTAGAGTTGATCAACCAGTGGAGGGGGCATGACACCCCAGGCATTTGCTCCAGGGGTCACGTGGCTAACCCTGACCCTAACCGGGGTAAAGTCTATACTCTTGGGCATGGCCAACAATACCCCCCAGAAGGTCTTCTTCATTACGCTGCCTCTGCCGGCTCAGCAAACCTTTTCTTGAAGGACCAGAAAGCAAACATTTTACTGTTTAGCCGCCACCCTCGGTCTGTGTTGCATCTACCCAGCACTCGGCTCTGCCCTCCTAGCACAAAAGCAGCCCGAGGCAACGTGAGAATGAATGAACATGAGTGTGGCTGTGCTCCAAAAAAATGTATTAACAACAACAAGCATTGGCTGGATGTGGCTCAGAGTGGGTTTGCTGACCCATAGAGGGTGGGTGGGAGTCGGAACAGGTAAGCAGGAGGATGGGTATTAGGAAGCTATTGCTAATAATAATTATGATTAATTATCATCACAAAAATTCTTAAACATGCTCTGGGGATGGTGACAACCCACCTAAACTCTAATTATACAGCACACAGAAATTAGATCCAACTGCATTTCCTGAGTATTGTGTTTTCTTTCGGAAAATCTCAAGGCACATTTGTACTAGATAAAATTTAATTAGAAACACAAAGAGATCTGTGCTTAGACCGCCAACTGTCTGGTTTAGCCCACAGTTAACTGAAGTCATTGGAGAATCATTCGAAAGTGGATTTTGTTCTCTTCCAATCTGGGGTCCAGGGCCCCCATCTTGTTGTAATTAAATCTTCCGGTCCTGTGGCTTCAGAGACCATCTGTCAGTAGCTGAGAGGCTATTTCATTCCCTTTGCTGTTGGGGTAACTTTCCTAATACTCAGATCAATCATTCTATCACCAAGCGCAAATGTCTTTAATTAAAGGTCTCGGTAGAAACATTTAGTCTGCCGTCCAAAAGAAAACCTTTTGCTATTCTTTCTTGTTAGAACCTCAAATATGAATAAATATTCTTGTTTTTTCCTTGCCTATAGTACATGCTTCAAAATAACATTTTACTTTGTAGACTAGGTTTTGAAATGGGAGAGATCCAGGTTTTCAATACAAATTTAGTTATTTGCTTATTATTCGAGTGACTTGAGGAAAATCCATTGTAAAGTTTTAGGTTCCTTACCTGAAAAATGAGACCATGGGTGCCTAAGTCCTCCTCACTTATTCTACCTCCCACCCCTTTAATGAAGACAATCATAAACATTTGTAGGCTGCTTCTACGTGAGAGGCACCTTGGGGAAAATGCTATAATTACTGTTTTGTTAAGTTTCTGCATAACCCTATGAGGTTGGGTTTATTAGTCCCATTTTAAAGAGGGGAAACTGAGGCACGGAATGGAGATGAAGTCACCCAGTGACTGAATGTCAAAGCCAGGAGCTGGAGATGCTGTGACGAGGAAGGGGCACCTTCAGAAGGGAAGGGGCTGTGGGTGGGCCAGTGCGTGGCCTTGGTAGGCATCGGCACATTACTCGCTGAGTGCACTGAATTTTTACAGACTTTAGACATTAAAAAGCCAAACACTGCATGGTTCAAACGAAACATCTCTGCATGTGGATGGCCATTTTAGGACTTTTCCTGAACTCTTCTCTTGAACTGGCCGTCTCCCCCATACTGAGAGCTTTATGGATCATCAAACAATTGCTATTTCTCTGTTTTATTCACTTTCATGTGGCTGGTGTGGTGAGACTGGGCCTGGGGGTCTACTCAAGCTCAGCGAGGATCCCCTAAACTCTGGAACTCCCTACAGGGTCAGGGTAGGACTCAGACAGAAGGAAAATAGAGAGTAGTGGCTCTATACTTTGTGGGAAAAGCAAAGGTTTTCTTGAGGGTTCTATGGAATAACAGAATAAGTTCAAGGGCAGGTCCCAGTGTGATAAGCTAGCAGTGACCTGAGTAATAAACATAGCAGTCAGGAGGTGGTGCCCCAAGTTCGGTGTGCTGCCTTGACCATGACCGCCTTGACCATGACCGTCACCTTGACCCAGGCTCCCTTTGCTCTTCTGCCCACTGTCCCAAATTGGGTGACTTTTCATCCTTAGGCTAATTAGGCACAGCTCCAAACATCTCATTCCCACACAGTTCCATTCAAGGCAGATGGTGGAAGGAGGTCTCCTCCCTGCCACCATTCTTATCAGACAATGATAACTTTTGTGAAAACCTTCCAAGGCATAGAAGCCTTCTCACCATATCTTTTCTCAAGCAAAGGGGAGTAAAATTGCAATGCTAGGGGCCATCTAGTTTCCTTTCCTTGGGCTGCAGGAGGGGCCCTGCTCCAAATGGAGGCTCTGTGATCTCAGTGAGAAGGGGCGGGACTACCTGCTTGCTGTAGGGCAGGTAGGAACAGCATCTGTTGAGAGATAAGTACTGGGAAGCAGACCCTGTGATCTTCCTCCTGCACGGACCCAGAAGAAGGGGCTCTGACTCAGCCAGACTAGAGAAACCCGTACAGGGAAGGAGACTGAGGTCCCAACTCATAGCCGAGACCTCCAGGCTGCACCGGCTTGAGCTGCTATACCTCAGTTTCTCACCTGTAAAATGGGGGTGAATACAGAACCTGCCTCAGAAGGTCGAGTGAGTACTGAGTGAGTTAATTCACTTAAAATGCTTAGAGCTGTGCTTAGTATCTAATGTGTATGATCTAAATATTGTTTGCTGTTTATTTGGGGCCATGTAGTCATTTAAGGTGACCAACCATCTCAGTTCAGCTGGCACTGGAAGGGTCCTCAGGATATAAGACTTTCGGTTTTAAGATAGGAACCATCTAGGGCAACTAAGATGAGTCTGTCACTTGGTGGGGAACATAAATGAGTGAAATAGGGGTGCGAGTGGGGTAGAGGTGAACTGGGGCACATGTGCCTTGATTAGTGGCTGTACCTGGTGGTTGCCACAGTCAGATCTGATTTTTCAGGAGAAGCCAGACAACTAGATTTTTAAGTTAAATCTCTAATTTTTATATACTTTAAACATTAAAAAAAAAAAGACACTGCATGGTCCAAACAAAATGCCTTTGCCGACCAGTGCGGGCTGCTATTTTTTAGGACTTTTTTCCTCTCTTTTCTCAGCTTCTAGCCCTTATGTAGCCAGATGTTTCTCTATTCTGATATGTGTACATTTTCTCCCGCCTGAGAGCAACTCCCAAACTCATTCTTACGTGTTTCTGCAGGAAGCCGAGATGGAAATTAAAGAAGAAATTATTCCATAGGTTTGGTGGCCACGAGTAAGATGTCCCCAGTATACACGACCACTCATTTGTGAACGCTGCATGGAGCCAGATTAAACTTGGACAGAGGTGCGGGGGGCGATGATGTCACCGTGGCTTGGGGGAAATGAGAGTCGCTCATCTCAGGCAAATATGACAGTCAGGACCGTCAGCTTTCTGTCACTTCCCGGCTGCCTTTCTGCAGCTGCAGCGGGGCAGGTCTTACGTTTTGTAGATTTTATATTTGTACGGATGCCATCAGCAGCCATCAATTCACAGGTAACCCAGAAAGGTTTTGGAAGTGGGAGTGTTTGCCTGATTGTTGGGTAGCCCTTCAGGAAGGCTTGAGGGCCCAGAGGAGACATTCCGCACCTGAGTCCTTTTACAAACATCTCACCTCTCTCAAATCTTGTGTGAAAGCTCTCACTCCCCACTCTGCTTCCCACCTTCTCCTTCAGACTCTCACACATGTCTCTTTCAGTCTCAAGAAGTGTCAGGGACAATGCTGGATTTCTCAAAGGAGGGTTTGTGTTTGAAATGAGAGAATCACTGGTGAACCTCATACCCCGACCAGAGGGGCTGGTGCCTTCCCCCTCCCCTCAACTGACTCTTTTTCCTTTTTGGATGGAGGGAACTCCACGGCCAGGCCCGTGACTCTGGGTTTAGTAACATCATTATCTCTCAATTCCCAGTGAAAGAAAACTGCGTAAGGGCACTGGTCTTCAATTTTCCCTTCTTGGCATACAAGCTTCATAGGCTTGGTACATCTGTGTATAATTCAGGCTCTTACTAACTTAACATTTTTGTTTATATAAACTTGTATAAGTTTACTTAAATGGAAACTTATGTCACTACTGTAAATGGAAAGCCAATATCATGTTCCATAAATGTACAGGTGAAATAGAAATATAATGAAAACAGTGTTATTGTGTCCTAGCTGACACGTGGGCTTCAGGAAGCTCTTCGCCTGAGACCGGTCCCTCTTTGTTAATAGAGAGTAATAGGTTTTAAAGAAGACCTTCCTGGTGCTGTCCTGAGCCTCTCTCCTGGATCAGTGGCAGATACTGAATGAGGACAGAAATGGAATCCCTTGTAGGATTCAGAGCCACTTAATGTGGTGCCTCCCCTCCCACCCACAGTCACCCGGGGGCCCATACTTTGGGAAACACCATCTCAGCAGATACTGTATGTTCAGAACCAGCTCTTTCCAGCCCAGAGTTCCTCTGCAAGGGGTCCTCAACCTCCTTCATCCTGGAATCAGGAAGTCAGAGTTTAGGTGATTAGCCGCCACTGTTCCTTACGGCAGATTTTCTCAGTGGGCACTGGCTTTGGAGCTGATCAGAATCTCTAGAATGAGGCCCAGAAATGAGCTTATCTCATGGTCTTTGGGGGTGGTGGTGGTTCTCACGAGTGTTAAAGTCTGTGGGACCTCAGTCTCCCACATTAGCTTCTCATCAGCCCCACAGGGACTTAGATGAGAGGGGATGCCTTTCTCATGGCCCAGAGACATGGGTGTCTTTCAATTAACACACATTGAGTGTGGGCTAAGTACCAGGTTTTGTGCCAGCCCTGGGGACCCCACAGAGTAGAGGGGATCACAAAGCAGGGGAACTGCCTCTAATGGATCTAGAGCTCAACCTTGACCCTGCAGGTGATGATCCTTTCAAAGGCTGTTTTTAACTTGTGAAGGTGCATGTCTAACCTCTACAAACTTTTCCAAGGCAACGGACGGAGTTCTGCTTCTGGCACCAGCATCGAGCTTGTTGTGGACCAATCTTTCTGCTGGTCTGCTGCAGACAATTGAAACACCGGGATACCCCTGTCTCCTCCCCCCCAAAATCTATGTAAGGGCTTTAAAAAACTAGCAAGGTAGTCAAGCTTTGAGGGGTCACAATCTTAGAAAGAAACAAAACCCTTAGAGCTGAGTCTGATATTTCAAACCACTTGAGACATTTGCTGATTTGAAAGCAGAGGTTGAGGGAGATTTATGGAGCTGGGTCAACCACATGGGCATCCAGAGCTGGCTGCAGAAGAATGGTCCTGGGAAACACCTTGGGCTTGGAATTGGGACCCTGGAGAGTTGCTCCTGGGGTGTAAGGGAGAACTAGAAACAGACCAATTCCCTGGAGAACTGAGCTAGCTCAAGTTCTGATTGGATTAGGTTCATCTTTTCCTAACCTAGTCTGTCAGAAGCAAGGTAAGTCTTGTTTGAAGAGAGATGGGAAGTTTTATTTGTCCCTCTTCACATCTTACTACTCTGGACTGTATTCTGGCCACTGTTGCCTTGACTAACTTTGTTCAGGTGTAACTCAACACCACCTGCCTCAGCCTTTGCAAAATCCTACCTCCCGTGCCAGAGGGTCTCTCGTGCCTCTGTCCCTGGGAATATGCCTTTCAATCATGCACCTGCATCCCAGACCTGCATTCTTGACCAGTGGGGAGTGTGAGGTGGAGAATAAATACTTCTTTCTTCCATTCTTCAGGCAGAAAATTTTGAGATGTAATTAGATTTATTGTTAGGAGGTTTTGGCTGGGTCAATCACCAGTTACTCATGATAATGGCCAATTCAAGCATCCACTCAGGAATTGGCTTTCTTTCTTTCCCCCTTATATTCCACTCAAAACCCCACTCTTGTGCTGTTGGATTATTACATAAACTATTTGCACACAAGTCAAGGTCTCAGGTTCTACTTTCTGGGAAAAATCTAGGCTGAGACAGATATGATACCAGGTTAAAATACCCTACTTTTTAAAACCTATAATCTCTAGAATACAAATAAAAAACCCTCAAGAAAACAAAAAGAAAAGACTGGAACAAAAAACAAGACAAAATATAGCCAGCTGAAATAGAGCTACAGGAAATTCAGATATTAGTGTTATGAAAAGGGTTTTATCATAATAGCTACAAAAATAAATGTTCAAAGCATGAAGTGACAAGATGAAGACTTTGGGGGAGAGAACAACAAACTATAACAGAGAAGCAAATAAAATTTGTACAACTGAGAAATACAATGCTTGAAAATGAGAATTTAGTAGATGTATTTGATAGCAGATTAGATGTAGGTAAAGAGAAAATTAGTAAACTGAAAAACAGATCAGAAAAAATATATAGAAATGAAACATCAGGTGACAAAAGGTAGAAAAATGAAAGAGCATGAGATATGCAATAAAATGCAATAGTGTAACACGTGGTATGGTGTTAGAATCATAGAAGTGAGGAGAGAGAGAATATGGAAGAGGTACATTTGAAGACATAGTTGCTTAGAATGTTTTCAAGAACCCCAGACAGTAAATATACAAAGTTATTTCTAGGTACGTCAGAGTCAAACTGCTTAAAATTAGAAACAAAGAGAAAAGCTTGTAAAGAAAGTAACCAGGAAAAAGATGTTACCTTCAAAGAAACAAAGAACGCAACTGTTAACTTCTCACCAGAAACAGTGGAAGTGTAAAGGAAATAAAATTATTGTTTCAAAGTGTGTGTGTGTGTGTGTGTGTGTGAAACACCAACCTAGAATTGCCCATCTAGAAAACTATTTTTAAAGATTAAGAGGAGGGTGGCACCTGTGGCTCAAAGGAGTAGGGCGCTGGCCCCATATGCTAGAGGTGGCAGGTTCAAACCCAGCCGTGGCCAAAACCTGCAAAAAAAAAAAAAAAAAAAAAAAAAGATTAAGAGGAAATGGAGATATTTTCACAAGTGTACTAACATCAAAGAAAATAATAGCATTTCCAGGCAGAAAGAAAGTGATCTCAGATGGCAACTTAGGGCTGCCGGATGAAATAAAGAACAAAGGGAAATATATGGGGAAGTGTAAATCAACATTGATTGCATAAATACATGTTTATCTATTTATACAGTAGGTTTATTATAATAGTTTATGGTTATTACATTAAAATGATATATCAGTTGAGTTGTTGAACAGAACCAGGGTTAGGAGTACTAACTCCCTGCACAGTTGAAAAATCCATATTTAACTTTTGATTTCTCCCAAACTAACTACTAATAGCCTATTGTTGACCTGAAGCCTTACCAATAACATAGTCAATTAACATGTATTTTTAATGTTATATATATTATATACTGTATTATTACAATAAACTAGGGAAAATGCTATTAAAACCATAAGGAAGAGAAAATATGCACACTGTTCATTAAGTGGGAGGGGAGCATCGTAACAGGCTTCATCCTTGCCTTCTTCAAGTTGAATAGGCTGAAGAGGAGGAAGAAGAGGTGGGTTGGTGTCGCTGCCTCAGAGGTGGCAGAGGCAGCAGGAAATCCCTCTGTAAGTCGAACTCCGTAGTTCAAACCCATGTTGTTCAAAGATCAACTGTAGGTAGAATTAAAACAAAAGACAACAAAAGCATTTAAATTAGCAAGTGGTAAATGATTTGAAAGCATTCTAAGGACCTTTCATTTTTTAACAAATGGTAAAAGCACAGATTTATGTATCTTTTCATACTTTACAGGTGTATGTTGTAATCTCTAGGTAATTGCTAAGAGAATAGGAAAAGATGTATAAATAACAAGTAGCAGGGGTGTTATGTAATAGTGAATACTGAATACTAAAAAAATAATAATGACAAGGCGGAAAAAAAGCAACCTAGATCAGGTAAGACAATAGGGAGGTAAAAATAAGATGATAGATCCAAAACCAAATGAATTACACATCTTAATTAAAAGATAAAAATCACTAGACTGGATAGAAAAACGCTTTTGTTCAGGCCAGTCTCAAACTCCTGAGCTCAAGAAATTCACACATCTTGGGTGCTAGGGTTACAGGCTTGAGCTACCTACCCCGTCAATAAGCTAAATGCTGCTTATAGGAGACTATGGAAACCATGAAGACAGATTGAAAGTGAATGGGATGGAAAATGATACGCTTAAACCAAACCTGAAATGGCTTTGCTCAGATCAGATAAAGTACACTTCAGGGTAAAAATAGTACTAGAGATAAAGAGGGACATTCCATAATGACTGCAAAGTACAATTCATAAAGAAGATATGGCAATTTTCAACTCATTTGCAGCTGATAACATAATCTCAAAATCAACAAAAGAGAAACAGGTAAATCCACAATCACGTTAAGGAATTTTAATATGAATCTATCAAATTACAACAAGATCAGGATTCAGAACATTTGATCAACATGATTTATAAATTGACCCAACTGACGTACATAGAACATTGCACCCACAACTGCAGAATAGACTTTATTTTCAAGAGCTCATGGAACATTTAACAAAGTAGACCATATGCTGGGCCATAAGGCAAGTCTCAACAAATTTCCAAGGATTGAAATCACACAGAATATGTTCTCTGACTACAGTAGATTTAAGCTAGAAATTAAACTAAAGATAACTAAAAAATTTCCCATATGTCTGGAAAATAAGCAACACACGTTTAAATAACTGATGAGTTAAAGAAGAAATTATAATGGAAATTAGAAAATATTTTCAACTGAACAATAACAAAAATATCACCTATCAAAACTTGTAGGAATTTAGACTCTGGTTAAGATTAAGTAAAAGGGACTGGATTTACCTTTATGCTTTTAAATACTAAAATATTGGAACAAAATGTGAAATAGCATATATTATATCATCAAGCATAATAGTGATTATATTGCTAATGGAATTTCTACAACTGATAAATAAAATGCTTGAAAATGAAAGTTCAGCAGATGTGCTTAATAGCAGATTAGATGCAGCTGAAGATAAAATTATTGCCATCTATATAGGGGCGTAAGGTTATTTCAGGGAATTAATCTGCAGATGAATTATTAGAATAATAAATAAATTTTATCAATGCCCGTAGATACAACAGTCAACTGCATTTCTCTGTTACAAAAGGAAACTAATTATAAAGTTTAAAAAAACACTATTTACAATGGTATCAAAATCAAATACCCAGGAATCAATCTAATGAAAAATATGTAAGAGCCAATGGAAAAAACTGTAAAACATTAGCAAGGAAATGTTAAAAGAGGTCAATAAACGGAGAGATATACTATATGCATGAATTGAAAGATTTAATATTGTAGAGATATTAATTCTTCCCAACTTCATCTGCAGGTACAGGGCAATTCTAAAAACCCTCACAAGTTTCTTTTGTGTGTGCATAGAAATTAATGAGCTGGGCTTGGCACCTGTAGCTCAGCAGCTAGGGCACCAGGCCACATACACCAGAGCTGGCGGGTTCGAACCCAGCCCGGGCCTGCCAAACAACAATGTCAGCTATAACCAAAATACAGCCAGGCATTGTGGGGGCCCCTGTAGTCCCAGCTATCTGGGAGGGTGAGACAAGAGAATCTCTTAAACCCAAGAGTTGGAGGTTGCTGTGAGCTGTGACGCCACAGCACTCTACCAAGGGTGACATAGTAAGACTCTGTCTCAAAAAATAAAAAAAAAAAAAAAGAAAAGAAAAGAAAAGAAAAAGAAATTGATAAGCTGATTCTTTTTTTTTTTTTAGATAGAGTCTCACTGTTGTCCTGAATAGAGTGCCTTAGCATCGTTGTAGCTCATAGCAACCTCAGACCCCTTTGGGCTTGAGTAATCCTCTTGCCTCAGCCTCCCAGTAGCTGGGACTACAGGTGTCTGCCACCACACCTGGTTAGTTTTTTCTATTTTTAGTAGAGAAAAAGGTCTGGCTTTTGTTCAGGCCAGTCTCAAACTCCTGAGCTCAAGAAATTCACCCGTCTTGAGTGCTAAGATTACAAGCTTGAGCCACCACCCTGCAATAAGCTGATTCTTAAAACTTGCATGAAAAGGCAAAGGTCCAGTAATAACCAAGACAATCTTAAAGAAGAACAAAGTTGGAGGGCTTACACAACTAGATATTAAGATTTATTAACAAGTAACAATAATCAGGAGAGTGTAATGTTGACACAAGGATAGACAAATAGACCTGTGTAAAAGAATAGAAAGTTGCAGAAACAGATCCACAAATATAATGGAACATGATTTGTGGCAAAGGTCAATCAGCGATTCACAGGGAAAAATAATGACCTCTACCTGGAAATTTTTAGTGCCAGGTGGATTTTAGAACCAACTATAAAAGTAAAACAATAAAGTTGCTAGAAGATAGTGAAGGAGAATATCTTCATAACTTTGGGGCAAGGAAAGATTTTAAAGTATGGCACAAATGGCATTAATAATAAAGACCTATAAGTTGGATTACACTAAAATTAAGAGCTTCTATTCATCAGAGCACATTAAGGAAGAGACAAGTCAGAGAACGGGAGAGGTGTTTGCAATACAAATTACTGAAAAAAAGGGTCATATTGACAATATGTAACCAACTCCTACAAATCAATAAGAAAAAGACCCAAAAGATAGAAAAAAAATCTAAACAAATTTCACAGAAGATGATAGATGTCCAATGAACCAGTGTTGATTATCACTGGTTGATTATCAATAATCAACCTCATTGATTATTAAGGGAAACCCAAACAAAATTTGCCGTGAGGCACTACTACAGATCCACCAGAGTGGCTAAAATTTAAAGGACCAACCATAGTAAGTATTGGTGAGGATATGAAATAACCAGAACTCTTACTTATTGCTTGTTTACCTGGATGGAGCTGGAACATATTCTTCTTAGTAAAGTATCTCAAAAATGGAAAAAAAAAAAGTGTCCAATGTACTCAATACTACTGTGAAATCAATATATAACCACCTATACACTCATATGAATGGCAAAACATAACTATAGTCCAGAAAGTAGAAGGGAAGAAGAGAGAGAGAAGGGGGGATATGGGAGGAGGGCAGGTATTTGGGGGGACCTCACCTAATGTGCATGATGCAATGGTACATTTCAAAACTATTAAGAAATGAGTATAATTGTGATGGATGTGTTACTTAGTTCAATGTAAACATTTCACATTGTATGTCAGAGCAGTTTAAACTGAACCCCATAAATGTATCAATGTACACACTTGTGATTTAATAAAAAAAAAATTAATAATAAAAAAAATAAATCCATACAGTTTTGAAAACTGCCAGATCTATTTAAGATTAAAATACACACATTTTCTGGCCCAATATTTCCCTTCCTAGTATATATCCAACAGAATTGTGTATATCTGCACACCAAAGATGTAAATATCCTCAAATTAGAGTTTATCCTAATGTCCATTAGGTAGTAGAATGGATAAAAATTGGTATTCTACAATGGAATACTGCACAGCAATAAGAATGATCAAATTGTAACTATCACAACGGTATAAATAAAACTCAAAACCAATATCGAGTGAATGAACCCAGACATGAAGAGAGTCCTTGTTGTATTAATATAACATTAATTGATGTAAAACATTATACATATGCATCTACTAACAAAAAGTTCAAAAGCAGGCAGAATAATTACTGTCTTAGAAGTCAGTAATATGGTTACCTTTGAAAAGGAGGGGAAAAGGATGGCTGGTAAGAGGCAGTTCTTTTGGGATTCTTTAATATTATTATTTTTTTTAACCTAGGTTGTAGCTACAAAGGCATACTTGCTTTTTGATAATTCTGTGAGCTGTACACTTAAGCCTTGGACACTTTTCTGCATGTGTGCTATGCCTCAAGAAAAGTTTGAAACTGTCCATTAGAAGTAATAAATGTTTGGAAAAGTAATTTCATCTAGCAAATATTTACTGGATACTTATTATGTGCCAAGCACTGTGCTGAGGAAACAGTGAACAGGTTGGTCAAGGTCGCTTCTTTTTTTTTTTTTTTTTTTTTTTTTTTGAGTTTTTTGCCGTGGCTGGGTTTGAACCCACCACCTCTGGCATATGGGGCCAGCACCCTACTCCTTTGAGCCACAGGCACTGCCCTCAAGGTTGCTTCTTAAAGGCTGCTTGCTCCATGTGTGCTTTAGAGAAAACAAGGCATTAACAATTTACTGTTGACTGGTAAAGAGCAAAGAGTGGTGGGAGCCAGAGGGAAGGGTACATAACATTCTGCAGGCAGCCCCATTCCCTGGGGTTTCTCTCATGGGAACTGAAAGCTAAGCAGATAAAGCAAGTGAGGGAAAAGTGTTAGGGGCAGAGGGAACAGCATATGCAAAGGCCCCGGGGTTTCTCTCATGGGGCCTAAGAGCTAAGCAGATAAAGCAAGTGAGGGAAAAGTATTAGAGGCAGAGGGAACAGCATATGCAAAGGCCCCAGAGAGGTAAGGGAACATATTGTGTTTGAGGATTCCAAGAAGTTCACTGTGGCAGGCTTTCTAAACCATGCCACCAAGAAGGCTGGTTTATTATAAAGGCAATGAGGGGCGGCACCTGTGGCTCAAAGGAATAAAAAAAAAAAAAAGGCAATAGGGAGCTATTGAAGGATATTGATGGGTGAGAGGAATGGATAGTAGGGTCAGATTTGATTCTTGAAGACATAGTGATGGCTTTTGGGGAGCCAAAGGTAGAGGGTACAGGGAACTGTGAGACAGATGCTGTTCAGAGTTAGAGATGGGTTAGAGAAAAGGCTGGAATTTGGGAAATATAGTTAGCATGGAGAAGGCACAGGAACAGGGGCAGAGTGGGTTTGAGAGGTGGCAGTAAGAAGTCATTTCCGGGTGGCACCTGTGGCTCAAAGGAATAGGGCACCAGCCCCATATGCTGGAGATGGCAGGTTCAAACCTAGCCCCAGCCAAAAAAAAAAAAAAAGAAGAAGAAGAAGTCATTTCCAAGAAGATACGATGGGGGGCGAGCAGGTGACAGAGGTGCCCCAGCAGGGAGGGGTCCT
The DNA here is from genome assembly GCA_963574355.1 of Loris lydekkerianus. Classification (NCBI taxonomy): domain Eukaryota; kingdom Metazoa; phylum Chordata; class Mammalia; order Primates; family Lorisidae; genus Loris; species Loris lydekkerianus. The sequence goes on from CAUYPK010171353.1 coordinate 25,401, forward strand.
CCAGCCTCATCCCACGTTCACTGTGGTCTCTCCACCTCTGGGGTTCTGCTGCTCTCGCCTCATCTACATCCAACCTTCCTTGTGCAATCAAGCCCCAGGGAGGCTGCTGGGAGAAAGCAAAGCCAGGCCTAGAGAAGCATCCTGACAAACTAACTACACTGGCAGCAAGACAGCCATGAGTTGCTAACAGAACTTAATAATTGGAATCCTGCATCCAACCTGGAGAGCTGATTCAAATACTCCATGCCTCCTCTGGGGTCTGTGAACCACTTTCTGACCTGGACTATCCCTTTCAGAAGCTGGGAACTGAGGGTTACGTGGCCTGGGTAATTCAGGATCACCCTTTGACCCACGGCTGATATTGGCAGCACAGCAGCACAGTTCTGGAACCTTCTGATGATAATGTCTGTGATGACCATCTGTTGTTTTGACCAACCCAGCCCACGTTCTCTCTTCTTCTGGAAGCAGCATCTTGATTTCCTTTTGGGGAACCTCCCCTCCTCAATGCTCAGTCCACTCAGCTCAGATGCGTCTGAGCCCACCCCCAGCTCAGACGCACATGGTAGGTGGTGGCCTCCCACAGACTCCTGCAGAAGAGGGGTCTTTCCATGAAGTTCCTGTGAAGATTGGGGTTGGTTCTGTCAGGGCCCTGTGCCCATCCACACCCCAGCCTGGGGCTGGGGACCTGGGGCTCTCTGATAGGGAGGATTCTCTGAAAGAGTGGGTGGGCTGAGTCACTCACAGCTGCACTCATTCAGAGATGGGCCCCCCTCTTAGAAACGATGAGGAAAGGATATGGGTGACCCCTGTCCCTGCATCAGCTCACATCTCCAGTTTCCCTACCCTCACATCTGTAAGTTTTGTCTTCCCTTCTGCTGTTTCCCTTTTTCTGGCAACATCTCTCTTCTCTTGTGTAACTTGGAGAGACTGTCACTCCAGGCTTCCTGTGCTCTCCTGGCTGAGGTAGGCATAGATCCGAGGCCTGTCTGGGCTTCTGACTCAAGGACCAACCATGGCTGATGCTGACTCGGGGCAGGACGACGCCCACTTGGTGCTGCTTTCCCTGCCCTTGCTCAAACCCAGATTTCAGCTTTTCTCTCATTTGAGAGGCCAGCCCCTATTTCCTTTTCTTAAAAAACAAACAAACACACAAACAAACAAAAAAACTTAACAGTTTAATCTCCATCCATGGACTGTGCACTCTGGAACACTGAAAATGAAGTGTTATGACATTCCATCAATGAGGATTTCTTGATAGCCAGCTACATAAGCCAATTCTAGACCACTTAAGTGGGGAAAAAAATGCATTGAAAGAATGTGAGGTGGAATTCCCATGACCTAACACTAACCATTTTTAAATACAGTGCGGTGGCCTGTAGCATATTCACAATGTTGGGCAGCTATCACCTCAATGTAGTTCCAAAACGTTACCATCGCCCCCAAAGGAGACCTCCTCCCCGTGAAACCATCACTTCCTGTTCCTGCCTCTCCCCAACCTCTAGTCACCGCAAAATTGCGTTCTGTCTCTAGACTTAGCTGTTCTGGACACTCCAGCAATATGTGACCTTTGTGTCTGGCTTTTTTTACTTAAGAAGTTGTGTTTAAGGGTCATTTAGTAGTATCAGGGCTTCCTTCCTGCTGAGGCTGCATGACAGTCCTCCGCGCACGCACACTGCATCCCTTAAGCCGTTCACCAGCAGGTGGACATTTGCCTTGTCTCCATTTTCTGGCTGTTGTGAATAGCAGTGCTACACCCACGTTCTTTCAATACATTTTTTTCCCACTTCAGTTTTCCACAATCGGCTTATGTTGATGGCTATTGAGAAATCCTTACCAATGGAATGTCAAGGACACTTGATTTTCAGGGTTCCAAACACACAGGCCAAGGAAGGTGAAAAAGTAAACACCACGTGTGATGGGCTGGAATCAGTAGGGCCCCAGCCCAGTTCTAGGAGACAGTGCAGACAATCACAGAAGCCCTCGGCTGTGCCTCCATGGGGAGCCTCTCCGAGAGGGGCTGTTTGCTGAACGCGCTTTGGAGGTGAACTGAGGAGGCTCTTCTAAAGCACAGTAGTGGAGATCATTTGAAGTGTTTCTCTATCCCCTTTGGGTGGATAGAGCCAGGGGAGTGAGGCTATGGAGACACAGATCCTGTGACTGCAGCCCCTCCCCCAGCAGTCCCATAGACAAGAGACAGATAAACACGGAGAGGGCGGAAGCTTTAAGGTGCTGACTGTAACCTACATGACAAGTGACCAGATGCAGGCAGGGCTGGGTAAGATTAAAAAGGTCAGAGCAGTTGACCTGTGCTGATGCTACTGCACACCTGGCTCTGTGCCAAGTCCTCTGCACACATCGTTTACCCTTGTTTGACCCTCACAGCAGTCTGTGAGGGAGGTACAGTGCCATCCTGCCACGGAGATGAAAGGGATGCAGAGGGTGACGTAGCCACCTGCCCCAGATCACAGTAGGACGTAGCAGCGTGGCACTCATAAACTGGAGAAGAGGAGGGCTGTGATGAGGATGTTTAACATCTGGCTCCACGTGCGTCCACATCTTGTTTCACAGGTGCCACGAACTATCTTCTGGGGAGTGACTGGGTGTCAGGAGTGGGAACAGCATCTTGGGTTCCAGTCTGAGATTAAAGGCAGTAGAGAGAGCACTGGTCTTGGAGTCACTTCCTAGATGTGCAAATCGGGCAAGTGACTTAGACTTTCTGAGCCTCACTTTTCCTCATCTGTATAAAGGGAGCAATAGCTCCTGGGATTATTGTGAGGACTAAGTGAGTCAGTGTTTGCAGAAGTCCTTTATGGAGTGGGATAGCCTGTGGATTAGCTCCTACTTGGTACCTCTCCGCCTCCCTTATTATCAAAGTGTGCCTGTGTCCCTGGCGAGGGGTGGTGTGCTCCTTGGGGAGAGGTTGGTGTCTCTTTGGGGAAGGGTGATGTGCTCCTTTGGGGAGGGGTGGTGTGTTCCTTGGGGAGGGAAGGAGTGCTCCTTGGGGAGGGGTGATGTGCTTCTTGGGGAGAGGTTGGTATCTCTTTGGGGAGGGGTGGTGTGCTCCTCGGGGAGGGGTCGTGTGTTCCTTGGTGAGGGGAGGAGTGCTCCTTGGGGAGGGGTGATGTGCTTCTTGGGGAGAGGTTGGTGTCTCTTTGGGAAAGGGTGATGTGCTCCTTGGGGAGGGGTGGATGTGCTTCTTGGGGAGAGGTTGGTGTCTCTTTGGGGAGGGGTGATGTGCTCCTGGGGGAGGGTTGGTGTCTCCTTGGGGAGGGGAGGAGTGCTCCTTGCAAGTGCACATTGGTCCAATAAACCTATCAGACAACAATGGGTCAAGAACACTCATAGTCATGGTCACCCATGGCACAATCCAAGCACTATGCCCAGGGCATTTCATACAGTCACGAGACCTTACACCGTCCCCCCAGGCAGGGTCAGCATTATCCCCTTCTTACCAATGAGGACAGTGAGGTGCAGGAAGACCCTTAGCTAACAGGTGCAAACTGGGATCAAAACGGGGGTTCGGCCTAGGCCCTTCCTCACCACACAGCTGTCCTTTGTGCTGCTGAGTCGTCCCTCCCGGCACAGCAGAGCGCTTGTAGAAGCAGCCTTTGGCCAGTGTCAGGGCATTTCCTGACCCATCAAAAGACTCCAAATGGGTGGCTCCTGCCTTTCCTAGCCACGAGCTTCGACATCTTACCGAGAGCTTGGGGTGGGAGTGGGACATATGAGGAGAAATAGGACCGTCCTTGTGAGCAGTGATATATGCACAGGCACTAATTTTTGCTTGACAGAGTGATGGTCAGCCACTCAGAGAGTGTTTACTAAACACCCATTCATTCATTGATGCATGCATGCATTCCTTCATATGTGGGAATCTTTTTGTTTTTAGGGTTTGCAGGGATCTCCAAGGGAAACAAAGGGACTCCACAGCCCCTTCCTTACTGGGGTGCACATCTGCTATTTATGAACCCCTTTCCCCACCTCTTCTGACGGCAGCTCCAGGGCCCTGCTGGTGGACGTGCCACTCCTGTTTGGGTGTTGGGAAGGGACTGAGTGCCGTGTCCCCTGACCATGGTTAGCACTTTGGGTGGGGTGAAGAGTCCACGTGGAGGACGGCAGAGCAAGCGGATGGAACGTCCAGAGGACATCTCTTAACTTACTGGGTCCAGTCAGATCTGTCCCCGGACTTTTCAGTTATGGGGGGGGGCAATAAGCCCCTTTAAATAACCAGCCAATTAGAATAGAGTCTCTACCTTACAAGCACTTGACCACAAGCAGTTTAGGGTCGCATTGCAAATGAGGAAGGAATGACTGTCTACTTTATTGTAATACCTGAATGTATGTACAGGTCCATGCACCTGGGTTACGTTAAAGAGATCATTCTACACCCGTGGAGACCTGGGTTTTGGGTCTGGCTTTGTCTTAAGTTCCAGCATGGGCTTGGGTCGACCCTGCTTCCTCTCGAGGCCTCAGTTTTCCCTTCTGTAAAGTAGATGCCCTAGGCCCGCTGCTCACCAAAGTCCCTTGCACGCTCATTTTCTATGATTTAAAGATTATGTCCGTGAGATGGTTGTGGATAAAATAAGGAGAAGCCGAGAAAACACTGGTGTGGCCTCTCTGGCCTCGGCCTTCTGCTTGTCCATGCAGAATGGGGAGAGACCGAGGACCCTACTGGATGGAGGAGCAAGGGTTTGTCTGTGGGAGGCCACTGTAGCCTCCTGAAGATGCCCAGAGTGTGGATAAGAATTATGCCCTTGACAGATGGCTGTGAGCTGCACGCTGAGCTCTGGGAAGGACATATGAGAAACACCATATCAGCCTCGGATCCCAGCATGGGGACTGAAGCTTCTAACACAGACATAGAATGCCCATGACCTGCATGCTGGAGCAGTGGCCAAGGTCTCAAACTCAGGAGATGCGAAACCCCCAGCGGGGGCTCTTCTGCCTCTCAGGTTCCAGACATGTCTGAGGCAGGTGTGACCATGAGCTTTAGGAGACAATTGTTTTCTTTCTTATTTTTTTTTTTCTTGAATTCTCAGTGGGATCCATTCTCCTGGGCTGACATAACCATTTACACTACTGGTTGATTGGTCGTATTTTTCAGTGTAGGTGTGTGGTTACCAGTAGCAAAGCCTCCAAGGAGCAGTAACTCAAAGGATGAGAATATTTGCTCTTGTCCTAACAAGAGATCTGGGCAGCAGAAGTACAAAAATATCTCATATTGTCACAATGTCATGGGGACACAAACCCTTTCCTGGCCTCCTTTCTGGGTTGACCTTGGATTTTCATCTCACAACCCTAAAACACATGGTTGCCACAGCCCCAGGCACTGTGTCCCCGCCCACGACCCTCTGCGTTCTGGGCAGGAGGCAGGGCATAGTGAGCGGCTCTGTCTTTGTAAGCCTGTGTCTTCTGATCTGAGAAGATCCACTTTCTATCCGCTTTGAGAAGACCTGCTTACATTCGGGGGACACATCCCACTCCGGGCTGTAAGGAGCCTGGAGTAAATGCTCAGGCAGGAAGGCCAAGGAGAAAGTGGCTGACCAGGGGTGACACAAGCCGCTAATGCTCCTTCCATGTTTGTCCACCGGGGGCAGAGTCCAGGCTGGCTTGCAGGCGTCCAGCCTCTGTTCTTCCCTTGGTTTGACCACTTGCTCAGCGCGCGCCCGTAAAGTACAAGACTGAGGGTTTGGTTTGTGGAGCAGAGGCTGGATTTGAATCCCTAGGGGAATGAGCTCATTTGCAGACATTTACTCCAAACCCAAATATTTGATACCCATGAAACCTGTCTACCCAAAGCCTCTGCCCGGGCAAGAGTCACTGTACTTGCCCTGTCCTCTACCCTCTGATTTAGTTAGTCCAGACTTGGTCGCACCACACTGCTGTAAACAAACTTCACAATCTCTGCGGCTTGACCTGGATGTTTACTTTTCACTGCTGTGCCTCTACATCTGGTGCCTCTTCAGGGACGCTCCATGCCCAATGGTGACTCAGATCTCCATGTGCTTCCGCCTCCCTGTGGCAGGGGAGGAGAACTCCAGGTCACACGCTGGCGCTAAAATGCTCAGCCAAGGAGGATCAGGTCTCACGCCTGCTCACAGCCCACTGGCCAGAAGAAGCAACAAGGTCCTATCCCACCCCAAGGGGCCAGGAAGCAGGGGGAAGAAACTGTGTCTGTGGTTCACGTCCAGTCCTTATCTCAGCCTCTCGGGGTTCCCCTCCCAGCTGCACAGCCTGTGCTTCAGGGACCCTGAGCCACCTTAGCACTCACGGTGGGCTTTTCTCCAGCTCACCTCCTTGCCTTTGTGGGGGTGGTCCCTCCCCCTGCCCTGCCCCTTCTCCTGGCTGGTTCCTACTCATCCTCCATGTGCTGATTAATTTTATTTGTCGATTTGACTGGACTAGGGGATGCCCGGCTGGCTTAGTGAAGCATTATTTCTGGGTGCATCTTGGAGGGTGTTTCCAGAAGAGGTGAGCATTTGAATCAGTAACTGATTCGGAAGGAAGATGGTCCTCCCTGACATGCATGGGTGTGATCCAAGCCCCAGAGGGCCCCAGTGGACCAAGAGAGCAGAGGAAAGAGGAACTTGGTCTCTGTTTGAGCTGGGACATCCATCTTCTCCTGCTCTCTGGGCATTGGATGGAGTTCCTAGTTCTTGGGTCTTGAGACTCAGACTGTGACACACATTGTCCCCTGTACCTTCCTGATCTCAGACCTTCAACCTTGGAGTGGGAGTCACACTTGACCTCCTCTGGCTCTTGAGCCTTGGACTTGAACAGAATTATACCACCATGGCTCTCCGGCTTGCAGATGGCACATTATTGGGCATTTTGGCCTCCATAATCAAGTGAGCCTATTTGTATAAGTATACTCTTATTATTCTGTTTTTCTGGAGAACCCCAACTAATACATTTTGTGTCTCATCATAGGTTTTATTCTCCATTCAGGGGATTGGGTGGCCTCAGAGGTTCCCCAGACCTCTGTGTGGAACCATTGGTGCCCCATCACCCAGTACTTTTTTTTTTTTTTTTTTTTTTTTTTTATTGTGGAGAAGGGGCAGGGAAAGAAGGCGGGGGAAGAGGTGAGTGACAGGGTCGGGCCAGTGGCATGGTACCACATTGGCTGTATCTAGGTAGAGGCAGTTTCAGGCCGGG
>CAUYPK010171357.1:0-24284 GCA_963574355.1 Loris lydekkerianus
AAACAAAGCAGGAGGAATCACGCTACCAGACCTGAGACTGTACTATAAATCGATAGTGATCAAAACAGCATGGTACTGGCACAAAAGCAGAGAAGTAGATGTCTGGAACTGAATAGAGAACCAAGAGATGAATCCAGCTACTTACTGTTATTTGATCTTTGACAAGCCAATTAAAAACATTCAGTGGTGAAAAGATTCCCTATTTAACAAATGGTGCTGGGTAAACTGGCTGGCAACCTGGAGAAGATTGACTCTTGACCCACACCTTTCACCATTAACTAAGATAGACTCTCACTGGATAAAAGATTTAAACTTAAGACATGAAACTATAAAAATACTTGAAGAAAGCACAGGGAAAACTTTTGAAGGAATCAGCCTGGGTCAATATTTTAGGAGGAGGACTCCCCAGGCAATTGAAGCAGTATCAAAAATACACTACTGTGACCTGATCAAACTAAAAAGCTTCTGCACAACCAAGAACATAGTAAGTAAAGTAAGCAGACAGCCCTCAGAATAGGAGAAAATATTTTCAGGTTATGCCTCCAATAAAGGTCTAATAACCAAAATCTACAGAGAACTCAAACTAATACTAGCAAGAAAAGAACACGTGACCCCCTCTCAGGGAGGGCAAGGGACTTGAAGAGAAACTTCTCTAAAGAAGACAGATGTGCAATCTACAAACACATGAAAAACAAGCTTACTATCCTTAATCATCAGAGAAATGCAAATCTAAACTACTTTGAGATATCACCTAACCCCAGTAAGAGTCGCCCACATAACAAAATCCCAAAACCAGAGATGTTGGCATGGATGTGGAGAAAAGGGCACACCTCTACACTGCTGATGAGAATGCACACTAATACATTCTTTCTGGAAGGATGTTTAGAGAATACTTAGAGACCTAAAAATAGACTTTCAATTTGATCCTATAATTCCTTTACTAGGTTTATACCCAGAAGACCAAAAATCACAATATAACAAAGACATCTGTACCAGAATGTTTATTTTAGCCCAATTTATAATTGCTAAGTCATGGAAGAAGCCCAAGTGCCCACTGACCCACGAATGGACTAGCAAATTGTGGTACATGTACACCATGGAATACTATGAAGCCTTAAAGAAAGATGGAGACTTTACCTCTTTCATGTTTATATGGATGGAGCTGGAACATATTTTTCTTAGCAAAGTATCTCAGGAATGGAAGAAAAAGTATCCAATGTACTCAGCTCTATTATGAAGCTAAATTATAGCTTTCACATTGAAGGCTATAACCCAACTATAACACAAGACTATGGGGAAAGGACCAAGGAAGGGGAAGGGAGGGGGGAGTTTCGAGTGGAGGGAGGGTAATGGGTGGGGCCACATCTATGGTGCATCTTAGAATGGGTACAGGAGAAACTTACTAAATGCAGAATACAAATGCCTACATACAATAACTAAGAAAATGCCTTGTAGGCTACATTGAACAGTTTGATGAGAATATTTCAGATTGTATATGAAACCCTCACATTGTACCCCTTGATTGCACTAATGTACACAGCTATGATTTAACAATAAACATAAATAAATTTTAAAAATAAATAAATAAAATGAAAAAAATAATAAATTACAACTTTTTATATACTCATGAAGAAAGAATAACATCATTACTATAAATTCTTCTCTAAGGATTAATTTATTTTTTATGCATATGAATGTTTTAAAATTTTTAATTGTTTATATTTTTAATCAATTTTACTGAGGTATAATTACAATATATCAAAATACAACAACTGTAAGAGTAGAATTATAGGAATTGTATCAAATGTATTCACCATGTGATCACCCCTCCCCCCATCAAGGGGAAGAAGGTGTACATAATTCCAGAAATATCCACTGTGCCTTTGTTCAGCTTGTCCTACCAGTTCTGGCAACCATTGATCTGCTCTGTACAGCTATAGACCAGATTTGCCTCCTTTGGAGATTCAGAAACTGAACCTTTTTAGACTGAGTTTGTGTGTGTAAGGTTTCCTTTATTTTGTATAACATTTTTGAGAGTCATCTATGTTTTACCTTTTGTCAGTAGTTGACATCTTCTTATTTGTCATAGCATACCACTGTGTGGATAATACAGGCAGTCCTAGAGTTACTTGTACTTAAGAACGCGGGCTATTAGATCAAGTCCCCCAGTTACAAAAATCTGACTGACACTTGACTCACACTTAGGAACAGAAGCTGTTACAGGGAAGAGGCAAATGTACCTGTCCCAGCTTACATACAAATTCAACTGAAGAATAAACCTTACAGAACCTATCTCATTCATAACCCAGGGACTGTCTGTACTCTAATTTGTTAATCTGGTCACTTGACAAATATGTTCAGTATGTACAGGTTTTGATGTTATGAATAAAGTTCCTTTTTTAAACTTAATTTTTATTAAATCATAATTGTATACAGTTATGGGGTACAATGTGATGATTTGATATACAATGTGGAATGCTTAAATCAGACTAATTAACATAACCATCACCTCAGTAAAATTGCTTTAAATTTGCAGTGCTTGTATATGCTAGTGTGTTAGTTTCTTGGGGCCACCATACCACGAAGTGAGTGAGGGGTTTAAATAAAGTAAATTTCACAGAAATCTCACAATTCTGAAGGTGGGATATCTAGGGTCAAGAGGTTGGCGGAGTTGGCTTCTTCTGAGAGGTCTAAGGGAGAATCTGTCTCATGGGGCTCTCCTATTTTCTGGTGGCACGCTGGAAATCTTTGATAAGATATATACTGTACCAAATGGGAAATAAATATGACAATAATTCAGGACATGCTTTCCATCTCAGGGAAATCTCACAGTCAAGTGGTGTGGAGCATGTTGAGATATGCTTCTAACATGAAGAGTACGTTTTTGCATCTGGCTTCCTCTGCAACCAAAAAAGAGGCACAGTATCTAGTGAACCCTTTCAGATTTTTGGAGGCAGTATATTCAGCTGTGTGTGCTGTGTTGCCCTATAATTGAGGGACCCCGTAAACTTCTGGCTTTGAGTGGGTCTCAGAAAAAGAGAAAGGTCTGCAACAGGTTGCAGGTGCTGTGTGAGCTGCTCTGCCACATGAACCCGCAGTTCCAGTGACTCTTGAAGTGTCAGTGGCAGATATGGGTGCTATTTAAAGGCTTTAGCAGGCCCTTCTAGATAAATCACAGTGACAGTCGTTAGGATTTTGGAGCAAAGCTCTGTCATCCTCCTCAGATACTGACCCTCCTTTTGAGAAAGAGCTCTTGGCCTTAGTAAAGATTGAATGCTTAACCCTGGGTCACCAAATTACCATGAGATCTGACATGCTCATCATGGACTGGATGTTGTCTAACTTACCACACCATAAAATGGGATGTGCACAGCAGCACCTCACCCTCAGAGGGAAGCAGAATGAAATCCAGCTCAAGTAGGCTCTGAAGGTCCAAGTGAATTACTTGAAGATGTGACTCAATGCCCACAGGCCCTCCCCGTGGATGCTGCCTTTTCTCTCCCAGCCTGTACCTATGGCCTCATCTAGTCCCTACTATAAGTTTACAGGTTGGCAGAATGCTTGGGTCTGGTTTACAGATGGTTCTATATGAAGCTGTTCCAGTTTTTGCTGGAATAGACACTTACTCTGGGTATGGATTTGCCTTCTCTGCACAGGACGCAAAACTACCATCTGTGGACTTATAGAATGCTTTATCCACCATCATATTTTTTTGTATGTTATGCTATATATGTTATGCTCTGAAGTGAGTCAAGAATTCATGTCATAGCAAATGCTTGTGGAATTCACTCTACTTACCATGTTCCCTACTGTCCCTAAGCAGCTGATTTGTTAGAACAATGGAATAGCCTTTTGAAGTTAGAACAGTGGAATAGCCTTTTAAAGACTCAGTTGCTAAACCAGTTAGATTGCAAAACCTCGCAAGGTTGAGACAAAGCTTCTCCAGGATGTTGTATACACTTTGAATCATGTCTAAATATGTAGTGTTTCTCACATAGTGAAGATTCATGAGTTCAGGAATAAAAGGGATAAAATTGGGAGGACTGCTCACTATTACTCTTAGTTATCCACTGGCAAAACTATTTTTATTCTCTGCTCCATGACCTTAAGCTCCAGCGGCCTAGGAGTCTTACTTCCAAATGCTTACACCAGGAGACACAATAATATTTTTATTAATTTGGAAATTAAGACTGTCACTTGGTCACCTTGGGCTATTGATTCCTCTGAATCAACAGGCAAAGAAGAGTATTACTGTAGTGGTTGAGGTAATTGATACTGACTAAAGAAAGAAATGTGTTTGTTACTCTGCAATGGAAGAGTATCCCTATAACACAGGAAATCCCTTAAAACACTTGCTGTGTTATCATGCTCTGTGATTGAAGTCAAGAGAAAACTACTACAACCCAATTTAGGCAGGACTATTAATGGGCCAGATTCTTCAGGAATACTGGTTGCATCTACCCCACTAGGTAAAGAATTAAACCAGCTGAAGTGCTGCTGAAAAAGAAGATGGAATACCAGAAGATGGAATTGTGTAAGCCAATTCCATAAGCATGTGACTAGATCCAGAAATGAGAACGGTTATAAATGTCTTTTTTATTTTGTTCTGAGTGCCCAATCAACCAGAGATATACTCTGAGCCCTTGATATGACACCATTGTGTGCACGCATGTATGTAAGATATATACATATCTGTATATATAAATATATGTATATGTATTTAATATGCATTTTATGTATTACATACATGAAGTCAGACAAATTCATCCTTAAAGAGTACTACATATCTCATTTCTGAATATCACTGCAGACACATTGGAAGTACTCTTCTGGGCCATCTGGCGATTGTAGTGATATTTAGGAATGAGGTTTGTAACACTTTTTCTAGGATGAGTTCGCAAACTTCATTGTCAGACTTTGTGCAATGACAGCTCTAATGGCTATTCCAGCAAAAGAATTCCAAAACTTCTTTGAAAGGTGAACTAGGTGCTAGTATTAGTGCATAGCTTCCCAAGGGGAGTAGAAGGTGACTGTAGTGATATTCAGCAATGAGTTGTGTAGCACTCTTTCTAGGAGGAGTTTGTGAACTTAATTGTCCAACCTCAGTACATATGTGCATATGTGTGTGTATATATATGTGCATATATATAAAGCAAATATCTTTGATTACTTCCTTTTCTCATTCTCTGATCATACATCATAGTATTTAAGTTGCAGAACATCAAGGAAAAAAATAAATATCACTTGTTATTTTATTTTTTTGAAGATTCAGTATAGTTTGAGGAGTTGTGTGTGTCAAGTAGGGAAAGGATAGATTATAATAGGTAATTGTATCTATCAACTGTCAACAGAATTATCAACTTGGCTAGGCTATGTGCCTAGTTGCTTTGTAAAACACCTGTCCAAGGCCGGGTCATAACTAAACTACAAGTTGTTTACAATGTATGTATTAATTTGCTGTCTTGTCTGGCAATCTCTATGTGAACTAAATTCTATTAAAATGTTTCTGAGGCTGAGTGTGGTGGCTTGTGCCTGTAATCCTAGCACTTTGGAAGGCCGAGATGGGTGGATTGCCTGAGCTCAGGAGTTCAAGACCAGCATGAGCAAAAGCAAGACCCGTCTTTAAAAATAGCTGTGTGTTATGGCGGGCTCCTGTAGTTCCAGCTACTTGGGGGTCTGGCAAAGCACTTGAGCCCAGGAGTTTGAGGTTGCTGTGAACTTTGTCTACCAAGGGTGACAAAGTGAGACTCTGTCATGAAATAAAAAAAAAGGGCAGTGCCGGTGGCTCAAAGGAATAGGGCGCGAGCCCCATATGCCTGAGGTGGCGGATTCAAATCCAGTCCCGGCCAAAAACTGCAAAAAAACAAACAAACAAACAAACAAAAAAAAAATCCTCTCCAGATGTTGCTGCAAAAGTTTTTTGAGGATAGGATTAACATTTAAATTATTAGATCTTCAGTAAAGCAGATTAAATCTTTTTCATAACGTGGGTTATGAACACATCAATCGAAAAAAGAATGATGCTTACTGTGAAAGAAGAAATTCTCCCCAGGACTAATTAACACAGAAAACCTGCCTGTTTCCAGACTGCATGGCCTGTGGAATTCAGACTCAAGGCTACAACATCAACTGTTACCCAAACTTTCAGTCTGAAGGCCTACCTCGGTCTCTGCAATTGTATAAGCCAATTCCATAATTTCTATATATCTAGAGATAGTTTAGATATGTAGATGGATGGATAGATAGATAAATAATGGTTCTTTGGAGAGCACTGATACATCATCTGTCCAAAAATCAATCCATCTTAATTATTTCAGGCATTTCAGGTTAAACTATAGACATTAAGATACTCCCATCTTAACTCTTTCACCATTCAAGCCGCGACCGTTGTTCAATATTTCCTAATAATTTTTCTTTGAATGTTAAATTTAAATTCAATAAAATAAAATCTTTAATGCACATCCACTGAATTTTGACAAATGCATGTATCTTTGTAACCTATAATCATCCTGAAAATTCTATCATGCCCCTTCCAATAGATTCTCATAGTTATGCTTCTTTGAAGATATAAGCTCTTTTAACTTTTCCACTATAAAGTTTTCTTACTCTAGAACTTCATGTAAATGGAATCAGACTCTTTTATGTGGCCTTCTTTAACTCAACATAATGTACCCATTTTGAGATGTACCCATTTTGTTGCCTATTATCAGAATTCATTCCTGTCTTGCTTTAAAAAAAAAGGCTGGCTTGGTGCCCATATCATAGTGATTATGGAGCCAGCCACATACACCCAGGCTGGCGGGTTCAAACCTGGCCCAGGCCAGCTAACTAAAAATGACAACTGCAACAAAAAATAACCAGGCATTCTGGCGTGTGCCTGTTGTCCCAGCTACTTGGAAGGCTGAAGCAAGAGAATTGCTTGAGCCCAAGAATTTGAGGTTGCTGTGAGTTGTGATGCCACGGCAATCTACCAAGGGTGACATAGTGAGACTCTGTCTCAAAAAAAAAAAAAAAAAAAAAAGGCTATTACATGAATATACCAGTTTGCAAATCCATTTTCTTATTGATAAACATGTAAGCTACCTGTTATGAACATTCTTTTACATGTGTTGTTGTGGTCATTTTTTTTCTTTTTTTTTAAATTCTTTTTTTTTTTTAATTTTATTTATTAATTTATTTATTGTTGGGGATTCATTGAGGGTACAATAAACCAGGTTACACTGATTGCATTTGTTAGGCAAAGTTCCTCTTGCAATCGTGTCTTGCCCCCAAAAGGTGTGGCACACACCAAGGCCCCATCCCCTCCCTCCTTCCCTCTCTCTGCTCTTCCTAGGGCATTTTTTAAAAATTATTATTGTTGAGGATTCATTGAGGGTATAAGAAACCAGGTTACACTTATTGCGTTTGTTAGGTCAAGTCCCTCTTACAATCGTGTCTTGCCTCCAAAAGGTGTGGCACACACAAAGACCCCACCCCTCTTCCTTCTCTCTCTCTGCTCTTCCTTTCCCCCACTCCCCTCCTTTTTTCTCTCTTTGCTCTACTCTTCCTCCACTCCCACTGTGTCATTGTCATTAATTGTTCTCATATCAAAATTGAGTACATAGGATTCATGCTTCTCTATTCTTGTAAGGCTTTACTAAGAATAATGTGTTCCACTTCCATCTAGGTTAATACAAAGGCTGTAAAGTCTCCATTTTTTTAATGGTTGAATATTATTCCATGGTGTACATATACCACAGCTTGTCAATCCATTCCTGGGTTGGTGGGCATTTAGGCTGTTTCCACATTCTGGCGATTGTAAATTGAGCTGCAATAAACAGTCTAGTGCAAGTGTCCTTACGATAAAATTTTTTTTTTTCCTTCTAGGTAGATGCCCAGTAATGGAATTGCAGGATCAAATGGGAGATCTAACTTGAGTTCTTTGTGGGTTCTCCATACTTCCTTCCAAAAAGGTTGTATTAGTTTGCAGTCCCACCAGCAGTGTAAGCGTGCTCCTTTCTCTCTACATCCAAGCCAGCATCTGCAGTTCTGAGATTTTGTAATGTGGGCCATTCTCACTGGGGTTAGATGGTATCTCAGGGTGTTTTTGATTTACATTTCTCTAATAATTAGGGATGATGAGCATTTTTTCATATGTTTATTAGCCATTTGTCTGTCTTCTTTAGAGAAGATTCTATTCATGTCCCTTGCCCATTGATATGTGGAATAGTTGGCTTTTTTAATGTGGATTAATTTGAGTTCTCTATAGATCCTAGTTATCAAGCTTTTGTCTGATTCAAATATGCAAATATCTTTTCCCATTGTGTATGTTGTCTATTTGCTTTGGATGTTGTCTCCTTAGCTGTACAGAAGTTTTTCAGTTTCATTAAGTCCCATTTGTTTATTTTTGTTGTTGCAATTGCCATGGCAGTCTTCTTCATGAAGTCTTTCCCCAGGCCAGTGTCTTCCAATGTATTTCCTATGCTTTCTTTGAGGATTTTTATTGTTTTATGCCTTCAATTTAAGTACTTTGTCCATCTTGAATCAATTTTTGTGAGTGGAGAAAGGTCTAGGTCCAGTTTCAGTCTTTTACATGTAGATATCCAGTTCTCCCAACACCATTTATTGAATAGGGAGTCTTTCCCCCAAGGTATGTTTTTGTTTCACTTATTGAAGATTAGGTTGTTGTAAGATGTTAGTTTCATTTCCTGGTTTTCTTTTCAATTTCAAAGGTCTATGTCTCTATTTTTGTGCCAGTACCATGCTGTCTTGACCACTATGGCTTTGTAGTATAGCCTAAAATCTGATATGCTCATGCCTCTGGCTTTGTTTTTACTACTAAGAACTGACTTAGCTATACGGGGTTTTTCCTGGTTCCATACAAAAGGCAGAATTTTTTACAAGTCTTGAAAGCACGATGTTGGTATTTTAATAGGGATGGCATTGAATCAGTACATTGCTCTGGGAAGTATAGACATTTTAACAATGTTGACTCTTCCCAGCCATGAGCATGGTATGCTCTTCCATTTGTTAATATCCTCTGCTATTTCTTTCCTTAGGGTTTCATAATTTTCTTTATAGAGATCTTTCACTTATTTTGATAGGTATATTCCTAGGTATTTTATTTTCTTTGAAGCAAGAAGTTGTGTCCTTAATCAGCCTCTCAGCTTGACTGTTATGGTGTATATAAAGGCTACTGATTTGTGGACATTGATTTTATATACTGAGACATTACTGTATTTTTTAAATTAAATCATAGCTGTATACATTAGTGCAATCATGGGGTACTATTTGCTGGTTTTATATACAATTTGAAATATTTTCATCAAAATAGTTAACATAGCCTTCATGGCATTTTCTTAGTTATTGTGTTAAGACACTTATATTCTACATTTAGTAAATTTCACATGTACCCTTGTAAGATGCACTGTAGGTGTGGTCCCACTAATTGCCCTCCCTCCAGCCATCCTCCCCCTCCCCTTTCCTCCCTCTCCCCTTTCCCAATATTCTTGGGCGATAATGGGGTTATAGCTGTCAAATGTAAGCTATAAATTAGTTTCATAGTACGGCTGAATACATGGGATACTTTTTCTTCCATCCTTGAGATACTTTGCTAAGAAGAATATGTTCCAGCTCCATCCATGTAAACATGAAAGAGGTAAAATCTCCATCTTTTTAAAGGTAGTATAATATTCCATGGTGTACATATAGTACAACTTATTAATTCATTCGTGGGTCAATGGGCACTTGGGCTTCTTCCATGACTTAGAAATTATGAATTGGGCTGCAATAAACATTCTGGTACAAATATCTTTGTTATGATGTGATTTTTGGTCTTCTGGATATATACCTAGTAGAGAATTGTAGGATTGAATGTCAGGTCTATTTTTAGATCCCTAAGTATTCTCCAAACATCTTTCCAAAAGGAAAATATTAGTTTGCATTCCCACCAGCAGTGTAGAAGTGTTCCCTTTTCTCCACATCCATGCCAATATCTCTGGTTTTGGGGTTTTGTGATGTGAGCTAATCTTACTGGAGTTAGATGATATCTCAAAGTAGTTTTGATTTGCATTTCTCTGATGATTAAGGATAACAAGCATTTTTTCATATGTTTAGGCCATCCACCTATGTTCTTCAGAGAAGTTTCTCTTCAAGTCCCTTGCCCACCCTGACATGGGATCACTTGTTCTTTTTCTTGCTAATACATTTGAGTTCTCTGTGGATTCTAGATATTAAACCTTTGTCAGAGACATAACCTGCATTTTTTGGTGACTTCCAGGAGTCTTGTGGTTTTGTCTTTGGGGTTCTCTAAGTATAAGATCATATTGTTAGTAAAAAGGGAGAGTCTGACCTCCTCTGCTCCCATTTGGATGCCCTTTATTTCCTTGTCTTGCCTAATTGTATTGGCTATAACTTCCAGCACTATGCTGAATAATAATGCTGACAGAGGACAACCTTGTCTGGTTCCAATTCTAAGAGGAAAAGCTTTCAGTTGTACTCCATTCAGCAAAATATTAACTGTGGGTTTGCCATAGATAGCTTTGATCAGTTTAAGAAATGTGCCACCCATGCCTATACTCTTCAGTGTTCTAATTAGAAAAGGAAGCTGGATTTTATTGAATGCTTTTTCTGCATCTATTGATCATATAGTCTTTGCTTTTGCTTCTGTTAATATGGTGGATAATGTTTATGGACTTGCGTATGTTAAACCAGCCTTGCATCCCTGGGATGAAACATACTCAGTCATGATGTATTACTTTTTTGATGATAAGCTGTAATCTATCGGCTAGAATTTTGTTAAGAATTTTTGCATCTATATTCATTAATAAAATTGGTCTGAAATTTTCCTTTTTAGTTGGGTCTTTTCCTGGTTTTAGTAGCAGGGTGATGTTTGCTTTGTAGAATGTATTGGGAAAGATTCCTTCCTCCTCAATTTTTTGGAATAACTTCTGCAGTACAGGAATAGGCTCTTCCTTGAAGGTTTGATAGAATTCTGGTGTGAAGCCCTCTGGACCAAGGCATTTTTTGGTTGAAGATTTTTTATTGTTTCTTTAATCTCAGTGCTTGAAATTGGTCGATTCAGGAGCTCTGTTTCTTCCTGGCTAAGTCTAGAGAGAGGGTGTGATTCCAAATAGTGATCCATTTCCTTCACATTGTCAAATTTCTGGCCATAGAGTTTCTGGTAGTATTCAAAGATGATCTGTTATAGCTCTGTGGCATCAGTTGTTATTTCCCCTTTATCATTTCTGATTGAGGTTACTAGAGATTTTACTTTTCTATTTCTAGTTAGTCTGGCCAAGGGTTTATCTATTTTAGATAAACAACTCCTTGTTTCATTAATTTTCTGAACAATTTTTTTGTTTTCAATTTCATTGACCTCTGATTTAATTTTGGACATTTCTTCTGCTGGGTTTAGGCTTAGGCTGTTCTTTTTTTTTCCAATTCATAAGGTGGCTTGTGAGTTTATTGATGCATTCTCTTTCTGTTTTGAATGTAGGTCTGTAAAGTGATAAATTTTCCTCTCACAACTGCTTTTGCAGTATCCCATGGGTTTTGATAGCTTGTGTCTTCATTATTGTTATGCTCAAGGAAGTTAATGATTTCCTATTTTATTTCTTCATGTATCCAACTGTCATTCAACAGAAGGTTGTTTAATTTCCATGCCTTTGTATGGGGTTGAACGTTTTATTGAAGTTGGGTTCCACATTTAGTGCCTTATGGTCTGAGAAGATACAAGATAAAATTTCAATTCTTTTGATTCTGTTGAGATTTGTTTTGTGTCATAGAATATGATAAATTTTTGGAGAATGTTCCATAGGGCAATGAGAAGAATGTATATTTATCTTTTGGATGGAGTGTTTTATATGCGTCTATCAAGCACAGCTGTTCTAGGATCTCATTTAAGTCCCTTATATCTTTGTTTATTTTCTGTTTGGAGGATCTGTTCAGCTCTATTAAGAGGAGTGTTATAGTCACCTGTCAATATGGTGTTATAATATGGTGATATCATATTGCTTTGACTGAGTAAAGTCTGTTTCAAGAATCTGGGAGCCTTTAAGTTGGGTACATAACTATTTAGAATTGAAACACCTTCTTGTTGTATTTTTCCCTTGACCAATATAAAGTGACCATATTTGTCTTTTTTGATTTTAGTTGCTTTAAATCCACATGTATCTGAAAATAAGATTGCAACTTTTCTTTTCTTCTGAATTCCATTTGCCTGAAAATTGTCTTTCAACCCTTAACTTGGAGTTTTAATTTTTCTTTTGAAGCTAGGTGTGTTTCCTGCAGACAGCAAATGGATGGCTTGTATTTTTTTTTTAGTCCAGTCAGCCAATCTATGTCTCTTCAGTGAGGAATTCAAGCCATTAACATTTGTGGAGATTATTGACAAGTGTGGTAGTGTTCTATTCATTTTATTTTGTGAGAATTCATTGCTTAGTTTTATCTTTTGCATCATTGTGGAAGTTAGGATCTGTCCTTTAATTTCTGAGTTCTTACTTTGCTGTTGATCCATTGTGATGGTCAGTGTGTAGAACAGGTTGAAGTACATCCTATAGAGCTGGTCTTGTTGTGGTGAATTTCCTCGATGTTTGTATATCCGTAAATGATTTGATTTCTCCTTCAATTTTAAAGTTTAGCTTAGTGGGATATAGAATTCTAGGCTAAAAATTGTCCTGTTTAAGTATATTAAAGGTAGATGACCATTTTCTCTGGCTTGAAAAGTTTCATTAGAGAAGTCTGCAGTCACCCTGATAGATTTGCCCCTGTATGTCAACTGGCACTTACTCCTGGCAGCTTGAAGAATCTTTTCTTTTGTCTTGACTTTGACCAGGTTCATCACAATGTGTCTTGGAGAAGCTCTGTCAGATTGAGGTGACCTGGGGTACAATATCCCTCTGAAAGGAGTGTGTCAGAATCTTTGTTAATATTTAGGAAGTTTTCATGTATAATATTCTCTAGTATGGCTTCCATTCCCCTGGGGCATTCTTTTTCCCCTTCTGGGATACCTATAACTCGTATGTTTGAATGCTTCATAAAGTCCCATAATTCTGTCAGTGAACATTCTGCTTTCTCTCTCTTCTTTTCTGTCTCTTTAACTATCTGAGTTATCTCAAGAGTTTGTCCTTCTCTACCTCTGAGATTCTTTCTTCTGCATGGTCTAATAATTGTTGATACTTTCTATTGCATCTTTAAGTTTCCTAATTGACTGCTTCAGTTCATTCAGCTCTGCTGTATCCTTTCTATATTCTTCATATTATTCATCTCTTATTTGATTCTGTTTTTGGATTTCCTTTTGGTCATTTTCCACTTTATCAGCAGTTTCCTTCATTGTTTTCATCATTTTCTTCATTATTTTCATCATCTGTATTCTAAATTCCCTTTCTGTTATTTCTAACATTTCTTTATAGGTGGAATCCTCTGCAGTAGCTTTCTCACAATCCCTTGGGGGGGGGGGAGGGGTTTGCTCTGGACTAGTTTTTCATGTTGCCAAGATTTTTCTGCTGATTCTTCCTCACAAGTGTTTTATTTTATCTGCTTCCTTGCCCTAATTGTCCTTTTACTCTTGCTCTTTAAGTTTCCATGCCTCTGGACTAGGGTTTCAATGAGTCCTTAAAAACCCCTAACCTCTGGGGGTGCTGGGTTGAGTGGTTCCCTTCACATCAGCAGCTTTTTACTAGCCTGTTCAGACACAGTACCCCACCCAGTGTACCAAAATGGGTTTCACTCTATGTCTCTGAGGACCAAGGCTGTAAAGCATCTCAGTCCCCACCTTTAGGCTGCCCAGTCACTAGATTACTTGCCCAAGGTCTCCTGCCCATCCTTGCTCTGCAACCCTAAGGGTGGAGCTTGCCAGGACAGTTCTCCCACAATGGCTCTGTGTGGCCAAACACTATTAGCTGCATCTAGCTCAGTGGCTCAGTCTGTGGCCCTAGACAATGCTTAAAGTCATCTGCACTCTTGCTCAAGTTCTCCCAAGATAGTTCAACTGAGTGCCAAGTCCAAAAAAAAAAAAAAAAAAAAAAAACAGCTCACAAATAAGGCCTTTCCGGTTCTCAATCTCACTACTGCTGTACTTACAGCTGCCAGCGGGATTAGACAGAACAAACACATGCAAACACTTGTCAGTTCTCCACTGCTTTTGTCCTCTTCATGGGATCAAGAAGTCTCTTGCTGATACCCTGTGTCCCCAGAGGGATGTTTCTGGGCAGATCCCACCAGCCAGAGGTGCCTGGAGTCTTCTTTCCCCGGTCTCACCATGCCCAGTTGCAAGGATGCTGTTACTTGGCCACCATCTATGTTGTAGGCATTTTTTTTATTCCATTTTAGTAAATTTCTGCAAGTGGATTAGGTAGGTCAGAGGGTAAGTATATATTTTTTTTTTATAGAAAATGCCAGAACTTTTGCAGAAGTGGTTGTGTCATTTTTCTCTTCCACATACAATTTATGAGAGATTTGATTGTTTCATACTTTTGCCAATTTTATCTCTCTCTCTCTCTTTTTTTTTTTTTTTTTTTTTGAGACACAGTCTCACTATGTCACCCTGAGTAGAGTGCCATGGCATCACAGCTCACAGCAACCTCCAACTCTTGGGCTTAAGTTATTCTCTTGCCTAAGCCTCCCAAGTAGCTGGGACTATAGGTGCCTGCCACAATGCCTGGCTATTGTTTTTGGTTGCAGTAGTCATTGTTTAGCAGGCCTGGACCAGGCTCAAACTTACCACCTTTGCTATATGTGGCTGGTGCCCTACTCCCTGAGCTACAGGCACCAAGTCTTGTCTCTCTACTTAAGTTTAGTCATTGTGTTGGGTATGTCATAGTATCAGTAGGTGGGTTTTATTTGTGTTTTCCTGATGACTAGAAGTATTGACTACTGTTTGTATGCTTATTGACCATTTATATATTCTCTTCTGCCTGTTTCTTACCAGGTTGTTTATCTTTTTGCTATGATGTTGAAGGGTTTCTTTATATATCTCTGGTAGAAGTTTTTTGTCTGGTGTAAATTTTGCCAATATTTTCTTCTAGTCTGTGGTTTACCTATTCATTTTGTAATAGGATCTTTTAATGAGAAGATATTTAAAATTTAAATGAAATTAAAATTATAAATTATTTTTATTAATGATTTGGTTTCTTTGTCCTGTCTAACTAATCCTTGCATGCTCCCAAGTTGTGAACATACAGGTTGTACAATTAAGTTCATGAACTTATCCTAGAGAAAATGCTAAATATTTCATTTCTAAATATCACTACAGTAACCTTCTAAGTACTCCCCTTGGCCATCTGGTGACTGTAGTGATGATATTCAGCAATGAGATATATAGCACTTTTTGTAGGATGAGTTCTGAACTTAATTGTCAGACCTCATATAATAACAGCACTGATGACCATTCCAGAAAAAGTTTCATAATTTCTTTGAAGGGTGGACTAGGCAGTGGCATCAGTGCATAGCTTCCCAAAGGGAGTACTTTGAAGGTGACCATAGTGATATTCAGCAATGAGGTATGTAGCACCTTTTCTAGGATTAGTTTGTGAACTTAATTGTCTGACTTTGTATTTGCCTGTAATTTTCTCTTAAACTTTATGGTTTTAGCTTGTTCAATTAGGATTATGATGGACCTCAAATTAACACTTTTTATAATGTAAAGTAGTTATGCTTAACATTCTTTTTATATTTAGATGTAGCCATTTATTGACAAGACTTTCCTCTCCAAATTGTATTGCTCTTATGACTTGGTTGAAAACTGATTCATGGTCACAGTCCTATCACTACTGTACTGACTTGATTATGCTAGTTTTGTGGTGCATCTTGAAAGTCAGGCAGTTTAAGTGCTTAAGTTTGTACTTTGTTAAAAATGTCATTTTATATATTCTAGGACCATTAAATTTCCAGAGTTTCCATGTCTGCTATGGAAATACCATGTTTCCAGCACCTGCATGTGCTCACTAACCTGGAATCTTTCTGAGATTGATTATTCAAGACATTTTATAGAAATTTTATTATGTAGGTGTGATTGGTTAAATTATTGGCTATTGGTGATTGAACTCAATCATCACTCTGACCATCCTTCAAAGTCAGAAGTTGGAAGTAAAGCTGAAATATCAAGTCCTCTTCTATTTTATTTTCCCTATTTTTCCCACATATATATTTTCATAGAGATTTTTATTTTTCTCTTACTGATATTTACAAAAACTATAGTTATTAAATCTTTCCTATTTGCTTCATAAATCTTTACCAATTTAAACTTTTGCATTTAAAATTTTAAATAGAATTGAAAGTTTGTTTTTGTAACTTCTCTCTGCTCATCTTGGGTTTATTGATGGGATTGAACCCTGCAATGTAACATTAATGAGAGAAAAACAGAAGTTTATTAAAATGTATGTTTCACATACACATTGGAAGTGCTCAGGGAATGAATAATTCTCCAAGGGGTGACCTAAGCCTCCAGCTTATGTAGTATCTTCAAAAAAAATTAGTAGATTTTTAGAGATGTGACAAGACCAAGAAAAATTCTCTGGGAGTAGCAAACTCAGAAGGCAAATAAATAAACTGCAAATACAGGCTAATTAATAGAGCTTGTCCTCTGGTGTCACCTCCTGGCTTTTAAAGCAGTCTAACATTGTCTTCTGTAGTTAACCTTTGTCCTTCCTGATGGACAGGGAAAGACACTTTCACCTCTGCAAATCTATGTCCTGCTTCTAGGCAAGGACATGGAAATCATAACTTTGTGTCTGCAGTCTAAGTCCAGCTCCTAAAATTAGCCTGTTCATTTCATTCTAATAATGTTGATTACAAGTTTATCTTCCCAGGTTCAGAGACAAGATCAAACATTCTTCCACCTACCCAGGGACACCTTGCAATTGATGATTCCTTTACTCCATTTTCCTCTTCTAACAGCCTTATCTATATTCTAAAATATAGAATGCAGCCATTTGTCTCACTGCCCACTCCAACTGCTCTTTTTTTCTTTCTTTCTTTATGTCCTATCCATCTTGAATATTGAAGTTCCCAAATTCCCCTTCAGAAAAATCATTTACAGATTTTGCTTTGCATTTTTCCTGAGCATTTTCTCACACTTTGACTTTACTTCTCCAGTGATTTAAATCTTTGCCTCAGTCACTTATTTTGAATTGTAACTAGAGAAGATGAAGTCTGAATTGAGGTTTGAAAAATGTTGTGCAAGTGATACCAGGTTCTATCTAGTAATCTTATTTGCATGCTGAAAATGGTGAATTTCTTACTAAATAATAAAAGCAGAGAGACAAAAATATCTGCCCCACAAGCATCCTTTGCCCTAAGTGATTTTTGCCTAACTGTACACTTGTAAACACAGGACTTAATTGCTTCCTTGGGATCCTTTGCCCCAGTGACCTTAACCAAATAAACACACCGTATATTCCTCTTTGTGATTTCCTCATTTGTTATTTTGGAGGAAAAGAAGATTTTATCCTTTTATGTTCATAAATATTTGGTCTTTCCTGGTATCTGTTTTTTGATCTCAGGTAAAAGATAACCAGCATTATGCCAATAATGCCCATATTTCTTTCCATGGGTGTGTATCCATAAATCTCATAGCAAAACACTCTATGGAGAGTAAACCAATTGCTTACTTATTGCTCATTTACAATAAATAATACTTTTTAAATTATATAAAATATTCTGTTATTAATCAGGTTAAAATAAGAAATAGTTGATTGCCTTTTAGTATTTTACTAAACAAATGTTTTTTTTTTTTTATGTGAATTAGTTAAATACATAGAGATTAAAAACTACCAATTTACCTACAGATTAAATTTTCAGGAAGTATAAACCATTTAAAAAATATTGTTAACAAAGTAAAATATGGGCTCAGCCCCTGTAACTCAGCAGCTAAGGTGCCAGCCACATACACCAAAGCTGATGGGTTTGAATCCAGCCTGGACCTGCCAAACAACAATGACAACTATAATCAAAAAATAACCAGGTGTTGTGGTGGGCACCTGTAGTCCCAGCTACTTGGGAAGCTGAGGCAAAAGAATCACTTACGTCCAAGAGTTTGGAGTTGCTGTGAGCTGTGAGCTGTGATGCCATGGCACTCTACCCAGGGTTACATAGTGAGACTGTCTCAAAAAAAAAAAAAAAAAAAAAAGAGAGAGAAAGAAAGTAAATTATGGATGTGTTCATTGTGAACATAACAATAATTTTTAGAGTGGCCAATTGTATTTTTATTCTCCTTCTTATTCTATATTACAATCTTATTTAAGAAATCTCCTTGGCAATAAGAAACTGGATGATGCAACCTTCTGACAAAGCTACAGACATGATACAATATCTTTATGTTCCTAACCTAGATTCAGAATAAACATCTCTGTAGGTAAGTAATGGCTTTCAAGATATCTAGGTTAACACGTGACATTCACTAAGACCTGTTTTAATGTTAACATGATGTTGAGTAAGAATAATGAGAACACAGGCTTTTCATTTTTTGAATTAATTAAGTGTAGGAAAGTATGAGATTTCAGGTTAAGATCAAGGGATGTGTGTGTGTGTGTGCTTGCATATAGTTGTGAATTGTCTGATTGGAATAATGGTTGATGCTGCTGTGTATAAGATTAGTAGGAAGAATTTTATAGAAAAAAGTGAAGAGGGGCACTGGCCACATACACCGAGACTGGCCCAGGCCAGCTAAACGACAATGACAACTGTAACAAAAAAATAGCCAGGCATTGTGGTGGGTGCCTGTAGTCTCAGCTACTAGGGAGGTTGAGGCAAGAGAATTTCTTGGGCCCAAGTGTCTGAAGTTGCTTTGAGCTGTGATGCCAGGGCATTCTACTGAGGGCGACATAATGAGACTCTGTCTCAAAAAAAAAAAAAAAAGAAGAAGAAGAAGAAAGAAAAGGAAAGGAAAAGAAAAAGCAAAAGGGACGAGAATGGGAAAACATGCATATTTAGGTGAGAAATAATAGGCATTGATAACTAGTTTTTAGTTAATTATTTAATCAGCTCACATTTCAATAGAATTTCTGTTTCATATGCAGGACTTGATTATGGGACATTGGAAACACATTTATTGGTCTTTCCTCCCAGATGTGTGTAATACATTATGGTGAAGCTAACATGAATATATGTAAATATTCAATATACAAGCCTCTATAAGATAAACACAAAATAACTGGTAAAGACAAAACAAAAAAATAGATGCTTATGGAGCAAAGCACACATAAAACAATTTTTAATTTAAATCTTTTCATGAACTGAGAAGCTTCTGCAGATTTTGATCTGGCAAGAATTATGATAAGAGCCATGTTTCAATGTATTATTAGGATTTATGTCACTGTGATGGTCCTGGGACATAATTATTAGAGACAGATGTGACAGGTAAGATCTGTCACATGATTCTGAATATGATTCTGAATTTTCAATCAAACTATGTGAAGATGTGATATTTACTATTGTTAAGATAGGCATCACTAAATGTTCCATGGTGGGTCCCTAGGCTCTAACATAATACAATGTTAGACACGTTGAATTACAGGAGGTATTGTAAGACACAGAAGATGCATACACACTGGCCTATGGTTTTAAAGTCTTAACTAACAAAACCAATTGAAGACATAGCTATGGTATCATAAATAATTGGCATATTTAAGTGAGCTGATCAGGTAAAAATATAGAGAATTATTGACAGAAAATGGCAAAAAACAAATATGAAAAATTGAAAAGCAACCCCAATGGGGAGGAAGAGGAAGAAAACACTGTATATGGGAAATATAAAAGTTTTGAAGGAAGAATAAAGCACATTTTGAATTTCATAATGAAGAAATTTTAAGAACTAAAACATGATAATTAACATACTTTATTGCTCAGAGTAATGAAGGAGAATGGAATTGAGTTAAATTCACCCTATTAACTGTTAAGGGATCATTTCTAAGCTTTACATGTTCTTTTTCAGCAAGCTAAAAGCACAGAAAACAGATTTAGAATACCAAGTAAAGAAAAAATCATTACTAGTAGACTGTGTTCATAAATGCATTAGTGAGAAAATGCAATGCTGTGAGAAGAAAAGTACGTTCAGCTGCAATCCCACACAGCAAGAAAGTCTTTCAGGTTATATGTGATAGTGAAGCCATATAATTTGATGGTCTCATTTAGGATGTGATAGCAGGAGGTATAGAGTATAGCAGAGACAAATTAATTCTAATAATATTGTCAGTTTTCAAAATAAGAGAGATATATGCATATTTGAAGACAGAGATTAAGAAATGGAAGAGAAGTAAAGGTCCTAGATGTTGTAAATACACAAAATAAGTGAAAATAAGTGTCAAGAAAAAGACACTAATGTGAGTATAACAGAGGAGTGAGGATTTACAATGGAAGTAATTGTTTATAGTTCAAATGAGCTCTTGTTGTATCTTCCAGATTGACACTCAGGAAAGATGATGAAGGTGTAGATTTGTGTTCAACCTCACATATCTGCCATTCAAATATAGTTCTCCACCTTAGAAGCTATGTAATGAAAGGTAATGGTCATTCCCAACATCAGCTCCTTCGGAGGATTTTTCTTGCTGGGTTTCTCCGAGCAGCCTCTTCTAGAGATGACACTGTTTGTTATCATTGTGATCTTCTACTTGCTAACCCTGCTTGGCAATATGGCCATTATTATTTTGACATGTCTGGATCCCCAGCTCCATACACCAATGTACCTCTTCCTCAGCCACTTGTCTTTAATGGACCTCTGCTACACTGTCAGCACAGTGCCCCAGCTACTGTTCAATTTGCAGGGCCCAGAGAAGACAGTAACTTATGGTGTCTGTGTCGGCCAACTCTACGTGTCTTTGGCAATGGGTTCCACAGAATGCATCCTTCTTGCCGTCATGGCCATTGATCGTTATGTTGCTGTATGCAGGCCTTTGCACTACACCACTCTCATGCATCCACGTGTCTGTTTGCAGCTTGTAGCTGTGACATGGCTGGCTGGCTTATCCAACTCGTTGGTGCAGACTGTGCTCATCACGCGGGTTCCCCTTTGTGGAAGAAATGTCATAGACCATGTCTTTTGTGAAGTGCCTGTTCTCCTCAAACTTGCTTGTGTCGATACCACCTTCAATCGGATGGAGCTCTTCCTGGTCAGTGCATGTTTACTACTGGTACCATTCACTCTCATTCTTATTTCCTACATTTGCATTTTACAGGCCGTGTGGAAGATTAGGTCATCTGAAGGACGTCAAAAGGCTCTGGGGACTTGTTCTTCCCACTTGGTGGCGGTTTTTCTCTTCTATGGCACAGCTATGGCCACATATTTGCAGCCCTCTTCAGGTACTTCCCAGGACCAGAACAAGTTCACGGCTTTACTTTATGGAATTGTCACTCCAACTCTAAATCCTTTCATATACACATTACGTAATAAAGATATGAAAGGGGCCCTGTGGAAGATGATGGGGAAAGGGTAAATAAAAAGAAGTTTGAAAAGATGATGGAAACTGATGAATGGAGAATTGCTTAATGGAAGCAAACTATGGGATGTGTTTTTTTTTGTTTGTTTTTGTTTTTGTTTTTTTGAGACAGAGTCTCACTTTGTCACCTTGGGTAGAGTGCCATGGCCTCACAGGAATCTTGAACTCTTGGGTTCAAGTCATCCTCTTGCCTCAGCCTCCTGAGTAGCTGGGACTACACATGTCTACCACAATGCCTGCTTAGATATTCATTTTTTAGTAGAGACAGGGTCTTGCTCTTGCTCAATCAGGCTGGTCTTGAACTCATGAACTCAAGCATTCTACCCACTTCGGCCTCCAAGAGTGATGGATTACAGGTGTGAGCTGCTGCACCCCGCCCATGGGATACTTTTAATTTCAAAGGAAAAAAAAAAAGATAATGTCTCTTTTATTTCTGAGTAGCCTAGCTTATGTGTGAGAATCTATTGATCTTATTTACAAGGACTATAGAAGAGAGATTGGTTGAATTTCACTTATCTTGATTCTACTAACAGATAGCTAGGTACATAACAATGACCAACTCATGTACTTTTGCTTATTGCCAGTAGATTAACAAAAATTCTGATGTAAACAGCCACCCTACACTACAGGAGGTTATTGGGAAGGTAGAGTTAGATAAAGTAGTGTTTTGTAATCTGCAAAGAAAAATACTGCATAAACAATTTTCACATACAATTTTGGTAGGATTCCCCAAGTTGTGAGGCATTTTAGAGATCATCTGGCTCATTACATCCATTATGAGAATCCCCATACAATACTATATACATTTGAATGACTATTCAAATATGTTTGAATACTCCCATAACAAAGCTACCTATTTTCCCCAAGGTGAATATTTCACATTTGAACAGATATGTTTATTAGAGTTTTTTCCTTAGATTACGCTGGAAATCTGCCTATTTATTGTTTCAACCATGTTGCAGTGACTACATGTGTAGGTATTTCCTTATAGACATGTACAGATGTTTCAGTAAAGTCTACTCCTGGGAATGAGATTGTTGGGTTTTTAAAATGTGTTTCTTCATCTTTAGTTGTGATTGCCAAACCATTTTCAAAGGAGACCAAGCAAGGTAAGAGAGTTTCTGTTACTCCTCTTCTGCATTTTCACTAATCAGACATTTGTGTAAGGACATCTTATTATTATCTTAATTTGTATTTCCCTGGTTCTTAGTGAGGCTAAATACCTTTTTATGTAGTTATTAGAAGTTTACACTTCCTGTTCTGTAAATTACCCTTCAGTATTCTTTGTACATATTACCATTGATTAGTTTTTTATATTGATTTGAATGTGATTTTTACATTTGCTGGACCAACTCCATAATTGATGTTTAGTGTTCAATTAAAAATATAATTTGGTGGTGCCTATGGGTCAAGGAGTAGGGTGCCAGCCCCATATGCCAGAGGTGGTGGGGGTCAAACCCAGCCCCTGCCAAAAACTGAAAAAAAAAAAAAAAAAAATATATATATATATATATATATATATACATACATACATACATATATATAATTTAGCAGGTCATGGTTTACATATTACTTTACTTATGGTAATTTTTGTTGTTTAGAAGATTTTAATTTCATGAATTTACCACTGTCTTTATGATTTTCCCTTTTGTTTTGTGTCTGAGAAATACTTTCTTACCCTGAAATACTGTAATAAAGGTATTATCAAAATTCACAGTTCAACTTGGGAATGCTAAAGAAAATGCATAGATAGGCAAAGATCTAGATATATACAGAGACAAATCATATTTTTAAATTTACAAAACTTGAAGTGTTTGTGTCTGTAAACAAAATTGAGCTGTGAAATAAATTAATTTGATATCTATGTTATTCTGTGTTTTTG
Source organism: Loris lydekkerianus (assembly GCA_963574355.1). NCBI lineage: Eukaryota > Metazoa > Chordata > Mammalia > Primates > Lorisidae > Loris > Loris lydekkerianus. The sequence continues at coordinate 23,293 of CAUYPK010171357.1, forward strand.
CTGGATGATTGATTAATTTAGTCTTTCACTTAAATCATTTACTTGTTTCTTGTTATGTACATTATGGCATGCACTGTAGTCAAGAATAGAAATGGATAGATTGCTTAGGAAGCATTGCTCCAGTCTATTCAAAAAATGCTCTAAGAGATTGGATTAAAGATGGCGGCCGAGTAACAGCTTCCCTGCAACTGGGCACAGCGAATCTGGTGAGACAAGACTCCAGGCATATCTGGCTGGTGGGATCTGCCAATGATCATCCCTTTGAGGATACAGGGACCCAGCAAGGGACTTCTGGACCCCAGGAAGAGGACAAAAACAGTGGAAAACTGGCAAGTGGCTGCGTGTGTTTGATCGACCTAATCACGCCAGCAACCATGAGTACAAGCAGCAGTGAGACTGCAAACAGGAAAGGCCTTACCTGTGAACTGTTTTGGTGTTCTTGGACTTGGCACTCAGTTGAGCTGCCTTGGGGAGAGCTTGAGCAGGAGTGTGGAGAATGTTGGGCATTGTCTGGGGCCCCAGAATGAGCCACTGAGCTGGGTGAAGTAAGCCATTGTGAAAGAACTGCTCCAGCAAGCTCCGCCCTCAGGGTCCCAGAGAAAGGATCGGGCAGGACAAAGTAACCTAGTGACTGAGCAGCCTAAAGGCAGGAACTGAACTGCCTTACAGCCTTAATCCTTAGGGGCAAAGAGAGGTGGTTTTGGCACACTGGAGCCTTGGGCTGTTGCCCTGGGTAGAGTGCCATAACATCACAGCTCATAGCAACATCAAACTCCAGGGCTTGGCGCCGCCCAGACCTCCATAAGAGCTGTGCAGTGACTCCCGACCAGTGACCCACACCTACCAGGCCTCCACATTCCCTGACCAGGAACTGCGGGAGCCACGCAACCCTGCATCATTTCTCCTGTATCCTCTCAGCCTGCACACTAGCCCGTTCATCTGGCCAGAGACCCTGGTAGCTGTGTGCCCTCTGGAGTCCTCCCTGCCTCTGC